>JAJOOS010015095.1:0-34817 GCA_029582725.1 Solanum chiquidenum
AGTTTGAATGGTTCCTATTAGAGATTTTTTCCAGTTATAATTTCTACCATCACGGAGGGCTGCTATAAAACTCTCAGGAAGACCACGTAAAGTGAGGGATTTAAAAGCCACCTGAACTAAACCAATATGCATAAATCTATAAATATCCCTATAAGGGGCTAAATCATTTTCAGATAATAATCTAAAGGTCTCATTTTCACTATCAATGGTGATAGTTTCTTCAGTAGTTTTAACTACCTGTTTAAGACCTAATTTCTCAAACGTACCCATCTGATATATGATTCTGGGTGCAATCTTAGGAATAGTCCATTTATTAAGCAGATCTAGGTGTTGGGGTATATTATACTCCTCTTTCTTACTGTTTTTAACAGTACATTTCTTTTTAATGATATTCATTAAAAATATAATGTGTAGAACTATAACACATATAATTACTATAATACTGGCTCTGATACCATGTAAAAACGGATCGTTCATCAAATTACGAGGAACCTTTAAAAAATGGATAACTCCTGTCTAGATTCATAAAAAATTCTTACTATCCGGGTCCGCCCTGGTCCGCCCTTCACATGGGTAATCCAACGGATTTCTTCAGCGATCTTTTATGAACCTGACTGGTTTATCTATTGACCTCGCATCTGATTGTTCAATTAATTCTTACTTGCTACGCCATTATAGTAATCTAGTATGTTAGAGTTCTACACAGTAATTTAGCCTATCATAGGCTGAATATCTAAATAAGAAATAATAAGAAGTAAAGGATCAGTATAATACCTTAAAATGCTTAACCACAAGGATGTACCAAACGGAATTGCAAACTTTTATTCAAACTTATCAAAATATTACAACGAGAGAGAAAGAGAGAGAGGGTTTTCTTAATTAATTTATAATGTATTTATAAATTACTAAAAAAAATAATACTATAAATTATAAAAATTAACAAAACAAAATATTATATAGAAGTGAATATAGAAACTTAGGGTCATATTAGTTTTAAAAAGAAGTTTAATTGTGAGTTTAATTTTTTTATCTATATATTTATTTGGTTGTAAAAGAGTTCACGAATATAAAATATAAAATACAAAGTTTAAAATTTAAAATAAATTTGCTAAGATATTTTTCCCAAAACAACTAAGAAAGAAATAGTCATCTTCTCAAGGAACCTCAACTCAAGTAAATCATATTAAAATCAATTCTTGAAAAGAAAAATAGCAAAGATGTTATATATTTCCTCTATTTCAATTTGTTCGTCTTACTTTCTTGGGAAAAGGCATAGATTCCCCCTTGAACTTGTCTTGAAAAGTCAATTACACACTTAAACTATCATGACGAGCTATTACACAACTTTACTACTTAAAAGTGAAATTATATACTCCCTAAAACTAACGTGGCAAAATAATAATAATAATAATAGTATAAAAAAAAAAAACTAGCGCGTCAAAAAAAAATTAAAGTTAAATAAAAAATTAAAAAATCAAAATCTTCCTTCCTCTCCCATTATCCTTTAAAAAAAGAATTAAAGAATCAAAATCTTCCTCACCCATTACCCTCTTCCTCATTCTTTATTTTTCATCACAACCTCAAAGATTCACAACGACGAGAGTGTAGTACTAATGTTGTTGGTTGTGGTTATTTGTTGGTTGTTCAGATCTAAAAGTGTGGAGCTCTTTGAAACTTCATCGGAGCCATGGATGAAGCTTTGAGCTCGCTGACACATGACCTGCAAAAGAAATCAAAAGAATAAAATCGCAAAGGGATAAGGTAATGAGGTTTGATTTGGTGTTTTTTTGTGATTGATTTGAATTTTGAGTGGTTGTTTTGTGGTGGCTTAGGTGATTGTTTAGTGGCTAATGGTTCGTCGGGAAAGAAGAACGAATGGAGTTGTGGAGGTGGGCTTATGGTGGTGATGGGTTGGTTGTTCTTCGTCGGAGAAGACAAAGAAAATCGTGATATAAATCAAATGAATAATTTTTTCGATAAGATTAGAGATAAAGTGGGTGGGATTTAGTGATAAAGAAGATATAATTTAGAAAATTTTAATAAGAGATTAATTAGTGTAAAATAGAGTTAACAAAAAGAAAGTTAATAAACAAATAAAAGAAAAGAAAAAGAAATTATAAAATCTGACGTGGCACTGACGTAGTGCTTATGTGGCAGCGAGTATAATACACTACATGTTGTGAGAGTGGTGTTACACGTCTCAAGGTGGTGTTAAATTCAGTTTTAAATAGTAAAGGTGTGTAATAGGTCGTCATAATAGTTTAAGCGTGTAACTGAATTTTTAGGACAAGTTTAAGGGGGAATTTATGCCTTTTCGCTACTTTCCTTTTTAGTCTATTTCAAAAAGAACATTTTCCCTTTTTTGATAACTTTTAATTTCAACTTTTCACATTGCACATTTAAGACTATGAAATTAAAACATATTTTGATATATTTTACCTATCTTTAATTTAAGATCACAAAATTCAAAAGTCTTATTTATTTTTTAAATATCCATGTCAAATTAAAATTAACCAAATAAACTAAAACGAATGGAGTAAAAATTAATGGAGAAAAAAAATCAGCGACAAAAAATAGTATGATAAACAAAGTTAAGAAAAAAACAGGTAATAATAAAATCGAAGAACACGAGGAAAACTAAATAATTCTCGATTACTTATTACTAGCTTTCTATCCTAATTATCAACTTTGTCATATCATTTTATCTAGAATCATGTCCTCGATAAATTGTATGTATATCATGTTGACATACTTATACCTCTTATAAAACCTATCATATAATGAGACTTGAGCATGCAAAAGAGAAAGAAACACATATTACATAGGAATCGCATTCGACAGACGCGGTTTACTCTTTCTTTATCATAAGGGCATTTTTGGTATTTAATTATGCTTACGTCCCTACTGCCTTGCCTGTAAGTGCCACGTGCAATTCTACTTTTGCATTGTATTTAAATTTTTATCACAAATAGTTATCTTGTATTTTTATAAATGAAATGTTTTCATGTTTTATTTTAGTAAAAAATATCTCAATCTTTTTGTACGTATTTTTTCGTTCTAAGTTATGTAATACAGTTAAAATTTGAAGATTTAATCAAGTTTTTTTATTGGTACATTTTTATGCATTTTAAATAATTTAATCTGTTAATTATTATGTTTTATTAAAAAATTTATGTAATTTTCAAATTTATATATTATATTTCATGAAATATCAATTTATATATTCAAATTGACGATTAAAGTTTAAAATTTTAAATATTTATAAATTTTTTTATTTTACTATTAGAATATTGAGTCCGTGCTGAGCACGGGCAAAACACCACTAATGTATCAATAGAGATGTACCCATATATTGTTTTCCATATACAGTGTCTCCATTGTAAGGGATAGATAATAGACAATTTGTGTTGAATTAAGTTTTAGTTATTAAGTCTAAAAACTATGTATTATGTCTAGAAAAGAATTATATCGTCAACGAAATTAATTAATTTTTGCAAACTTAAAAGGCTCAAATTTGTGTGGAATTTTTATATTAAAGGGATCACAATAAAATTATTTGCAATTTTTTTTAAAAATAATAATGAAAATTGGGGGTGGGGGTGGGGAAGTGGAAATGAAAGAGGGGATTATATCTGGTAGGAATGACAATGGAGCGGTGCGGAGCGTGAATGGGGTGGGTTGAGCTTAACCCACAAAAAATTTAATCTGCCCCGCATAACAATTCTTTTCATTTTTAACCCCCTGCATAGACCGGCTCCACATAAACTTTTTAATAAAAAAATTTCTAGTTAAGTTCGATACTAAAAATTAAATTCATAAAATTTATTTTTTCATTAAGTTGTATTAACTTAATAGATAATGACTTAAAATTTTGTTTGTTAGAGGTCAAATGAGAAGCATATAAGAAATTGTATTAGTTTTGATTGAACCATTTTTATGTATTATCTTGAATATTTTACCAACTTTAAAGAAATTATCTTAATAGATAATGCTCTATCACTCTTATAGCATGTAAAAAGTTAAAACTAAGTTTGAAGTCACATAAACCCACTTAGACCTGCAACCCGCCGACGTTAGTTTTTTATAAACCACTTCAACCCGCTCCACATCCTTCCCCGCCTCACACAATTTTAAATTCGCCTTAGCCCGCCCTTCATAGCTTTAAACCTGCTTTGCATCCCTCCTCCCCACCCCTACCATATTGTCATCCCTATACCTGGGAATCAACCTCTCACCAACAAGGTAGGAGTTCGGATAGCCAACAAACTAAGCTAGTAAGATTCTCAAATATTTGCAAAAATTTTAGTCTATTTGTCTAAATTTATGCGGCACTTTTTCTTTTATTCTGTCCCAGAAAAAAATGTCATCATTCTCTAATTAAAAATAATTTAACTTTAAGTTCTCATTTTACCATTAATAAAATGGTTTATAGTCACATAAATTATCAAGGAGGACCAAAATTTCAAAAGTTTTAAAATAAAATAAAATTGTGTCAAGTCAAGTAATACCACATAAATTAAAATCGAAATAATATTTGATTAGAAAACTCTGTTTTTCTCTTAACCAAACAAGACGCCCAGACTGCAACGACCCAAACTTTGATGCCGGCCCATAAATGTAGCGTGCACATAAGAGCCTCATAAGTTTTGAAAAAATTATAAATATTTAGATTATATTTATAATAAATAACATATATTAATATATACGAAACACAATTACATTCATAAATCATATTTTATGAGCTCAAAACTTCAAAAATAAATTATGTTACTTACGACTAACGATGACCATTAAAATAAACTATGTTAGTTACAATTCACGATGACCATTAGTTACCTAATAAATCCATCACTATTCGTTATTAAATTCAAAAAATCAATTCATGTTCTAATACACATGAAAAATACCAAACTGATAAATTCGTGTTTCATGACAAATTGACAATAAAATATCAAAACAAATAACGCTAATCAGGAGAGAGCAACAAATACTAACCATTAAGAAAATCAACATGTACAATAATACAAACAACAAAGCAACCAACTCATTATCTATCAAATTCGAATATAAACAGAAATAGATAATCACTTGACCATTAAAAAAAATACACACATCAAACTTATTATTATTATTATTATTATTCCAAAATACATAGTAAAACAACATTATAGTTTTTTTTTAATTATTATAGAACTGCTAATCTACTACTAATGGATATAATAGTAGTAGCAGTAGCTAGAAAGCCACTGAATATACTCAAGTTAGCTTTCATCAAAACCTAATTACACATATATTAGTACTAGTTAATTAATACTAATAATAATGCATTAACAGAAAACATGGGATTAACATCCACTAATTAATCTCCATGTTTCTGTAGCATAGCAACTCGTACATTAAAAAGGAAAATACGTTATTTACATGTAACATTATTCAGATACCTCTCTGTCACGATCCAAAATCTTTTATTCTTTCATTTCACTGATGCTTGGATCGGGTATCCCCACTGTAGAGCCTGCCATTAAATTAATAAAGGAATTTAATTGAAATTATTAAGTTCCCCTACCAACTAATATCACTAGATTATAAGGTTGTTTAATAATATCTTTTCACGATCTTTTGTAAAAAAATTAAATTATATAGTAAATTATTACTCTATTTTTCAAGTTATCATATATCAAACTCGTCACAAGGAATTACCTATTGTTAAAAATCAAACTTTACATTATCATTTAAAAGTAAATTGTCATTATATCAAAGCATAAATTCATCTTGTTTATTATTCTTATGTATTTTTTATGATTTTTTTTCGAAAAAAAACTTTATTATATGTGTCACAAACTAACAATATTTGTAAGACACCTCTTTTTATCTCACAAATAGATAGGACTCAAAGTATGTGGACCTTTGGTAAGATTTGAATTTCAACTACTTGTGAGACAAAAAGAAACCTCATTCAACTGACAATTGTGGATTGATGATTAATTTTTTTAAGGGGTGGGTGTGGTTAAAAGGACGTACCAATCATAAACAGTGGGAGCATTAGGGTGAGAAGGTTTGTCAAAGACTTCAGCACCAATTCTCTTGGTGGCAATGTTACTCCCTGGATTGAACACACTCCTCCACACATTATCTTTACGCGCCGCCGATGGCGAGTAAGTGTTTGGGGTCACTGGGGTTCCCGGTGTCCCCGGGCTCGACAAGCCTGAGCCCGAGCCCGGCATAGACAAAGACCTTTGGTAGCTCTTGCTTGCTCCTTCTCCTCCTTCCCCGCCTAAAATCGTAACCCAATGAATATTAAAGAAAAAAAATAGAAAAAAAATGTATTTGTGATTTTAACTAGATCTCTATAATAGAATATTGCATAATTCATTGCATATATGATATATATAACCAAAAATGATCATATTTTATAAAAAGAGTACCATAAATCTTATCTACGATCTATCGAATCTCTTGATCTATTCAATCTACCTATATACAATATAGAAATAAAACTTCACATACCCCACTTATGAGTTAACATCGATATATTGTTATCAATAAACAAGATTGTTCTAGTTTAGAGCATAAACATAACAACCAAAAAAAAAAGATGGTCATATATTAGATACAGGGTAGCATGAGTCTTGTCGATCTATCAAAAAATAATTTTTTACTTGTATAATCTACTTATACAACATAGAAGTAAAATATATATACAAAATATCATTCTCAGACTTCATTTATAAAATCACTAATAAATTATTTTCATAAACAAGTGTGTTCTAATTTAATGCATAAATATAAAAAGGTACTTTGAGTCTTGTCGATCTATCAAAAAAAGTCTTTCTACTTGTACAATCTACATATACAACATAGAAGTAAAATCCACATACACATTATTTTTCACAGATCTCACTTGTGAAATAACTGATATATCGTTATCATAATTATACAAGAGTGTTCTAATTTAGTTCATAAATATAGCAACAACAAAAAAGGACCATATATTATAAAAAGGTTACCATGAGTTTGGATTAGAGTTATGGACTTTCTAAGTTTGCCAAGGCCTTTATCAGGTTGAGGTCCAGCCATAACATCATCCCAAAGCTTTTCAATTAACACCATCTTTTTTTTTTCCTTTTTTCTCCTTTCTCTTTTAACTCTGAAATGTAAAAATGGTTGTTTGCCTAGTAGAAGTATAAATAGAAGAGTTTTGGTTTGGTGTATATGTATAAAATATCTTCTTCTTCTTATTTTTGGTAAATTATGTATAAGACACAAAAGCATGGACAAGTTCAGGCCTAGTATATACTATATTATTTTTATTTGTTTTGATTTTATAATTTATTGTTAATTATTTTATAATTTTAAAAAAAAAATTAAAATAATATATGTGGCACATATGATATTTTGAGAGTTTTAATATGCAAACAGCCATAATAAACCTAAAATAACTAAATTATCCTCGAACTCAAATTTTATTTCCAGGAAGCACACACGTCGATCGATCGAGACGTGTGTGCTTAGTCCCTCTTATATATTAGTAATCGATATTTATCTTATAGTTTATGGAATTTTTTCCCTTTCTTAAATTTTTCAGATTGATGAAGAAATCCGCTGTAAATATAGCCTTTTAATTACGAGTTCATTTGAATTCATAATTTTATTTTTTTATTCAGCTTGATTAATTTAAACTTATACGGAAAAATCTACTTTTGAGTATTAACGTTTTTAACAAAAAAAATTGGTATATTCTTAATTCAAACATATAATCTCTAATTAGGAATACAGATATCGCCCCATCATAATCTCTATTAATAATAACATATCAAATTAAGAATTGAAGTCTGATAGAATAAAGTATTTCAACATCGAATGTCTCATTTGTTATTCAATATCTTCATCGTAGTCTCTCAAAGCATACAAACCATTAAGAAACTATTAGAAAAAAAAATTAAAACAAGAATTTAAATCTAAAACTTCTAATGTAATATTTTTTTAATATATATAATAAAATTAAATGCCATCATTACTATGGAGGTAATTATAAAAAGTGATTACCAGAAGTGTTGATAGAGAGGCCCTTTAGAAATCTATTAGTAGGACGAGGCCCAGCCATAACATCATCCCAACCATCTAGAACCATCTTTTTTGCTTCAAAATATTTTAACTCTTAATTTATTATTAAAAAAATAAATAAATAACACCAAAACAATAAATGGAAAAAAAAATTGGGTTAAATTTATAGAGCTTTGGTGCTAATAAATCGCCTAATCTTTAGTTATTACACGATGATCTGAATTAATCGGATAAGTGAATAATAAATACCGTTTAAGAGAAAGTTAGAAGAATATGATTTAAAGTATACTTGACATAAAATTTAAAAAGAATAATATTTTTAATCCCTTTAATTATTATTGTTTTATCTATATAATATATGACTTATCATATTTAATTTTAAATTATTTAAAATATGTACTTTTTTTATCTTTTTGCGCAAGAAATATATTGTTTACCTTTAAATACAGAGACATTATAATTTAACCAAACATATAATTGATTAAGAGTATAATACATAAAAGTATCTGTTAACTTGACATTAGTTGATAGTATATCTTTAATTTTGAACTTATATAAGTAAATATTTAAGTTTCTATAAAATTCAATAAATTAGTTCACACATTAGCTACGTATATGAAAATATTATATAAATACACATCTTAATTTTATCATAATCTTTAAAATTTTCCACCATTTAAAAAAATTATAAAATCTCCTCTCAAATATATTGATATCCTCTCTCGAATACATCCTGTGAGCTATGTATCCACAAGTTTCCTGGTATATCTGAAATCCTATAATTTAAAAAAATTATAATTTGAAAAATAATAAAAATAAAATATAATTAGCTCTTAATATTATTATGAGATTTATATAATTTTTACTAAGTATATTGTCGTTGTTGTGATCGAAAATAATGAAACGATTAATAATTCTAAATTATATATAAGTGAAAGAATTAAATATACTTTATCAGATATAATATGCGAAATTTATGAATTAAAAAAAAATTGTTAAAAATATTGGAAAGAAAAAGGGATTTATGGATAAGGATGAATTTGGGACCCACCAAAGAGGATGAGTAGGTTATGGGTTGCTTAACAAGTGTCAGTTGTCAGATTAAAATATTGTCCTTTTATTTAGCTTTATAATAATGGAACACTTGCCTTCATTTAGGATTTACTTTGGGATTCTCTACAAATTTATTTCGATCACGTGTTTATATCAAATTAATAAAAATAATAACATATTGCAATGTGATTT
Organism: Solanum chiquidenum; assembly: GCA_029582725.1. Lineage (NCBI taxonomy): Eukaryota > Viridiplantae > Streptophyta > Magnoliopsida > Solanales > Solanaceae > Solanum > Solanum chiquidenum. The sequence goes on from JAJOOS010015095.1 coordinate 9,310, forward strand.
CAAAGGTGAAGTATAAACAAGGTGGAATACAATAAAATAATTTAACATAATTTTAAAAGTGAAGTCTAGAAGAGACTATTTTCAACATACCATTAACTAAAAGAATTCATTTTCAAAACAAGTTTGAAAAAATACAAGAACAAGAAGTTGTATATATTACTACATATTTTTCCACTATTCAGTTATGATTTGAAATTACATATTCATAATGAATTTAATTGGTTCAATATAAATATTTGTTAAAGATAAATATTTAATTTGGAACTAGAAATTTAATTTACCTCTTCTTTTTTGTCAATTTGGCAGTACTTCAATTATTTAATTAATGTGCACTTCTTTATACTCAGTCTAAAAAAGAATGTCAAAGTTAAATAATGTCACGTAAATTGAAACAGAGCGAAATAGAGTAAATCACAAGAATAGAGCATCATCATCATTCAATTTGTTTCGATTGATATTTGATAAATTTGAAACTTTTGTAACATGACCAAGGGTTAAAAATTGTCCTTTTCAAGCTTGGTGTGCTGGAAGATATGGATTAAACTACACCAAGAAACAATTTCTAATTTTGTATAATATTGAAAATGGAATCGAGTACTATACTTTTTTGAAGCATGCATACACACAAGAAATTCCTTTCTTGTCCAATACAAAATTGATAAAAGAAAATACTTTCCAAAAAATCTCCACTCATAGTCAATTGGTTGGCGAGATAAAGAGTAATAATCTCAGGGTATTGCATAAAATTAGAGATATCAACACAATGACTATACTCTACAACATCTTGCACAGATCCTTCAAAAATGTTGTCGAATTTGCCAAAAAAAAAGGCACTGGTTGTGTCATTCAGATCCTCCAAAAAAAAAAGTTGTTCATTGTGTGTCGAGTTGACCAAAAGTTAGCAGTTTTGAAGGATCCGACAAGGATGCAGCACGTATTTGAGGATCCGAGCAACATAACTTAGTGATACCATCAGGCCTTGAGTCCACAATTATGGAACTTGCTTTAATACTGTGCAGCTAATGACAGTAAAAGGATGTATAATAGCAAGAAATGATACATAGCAAAAGGATTAGATCTCCAAAGACAAATCAAGAAGCTACAACATACACAGTGTAGTCTCAGAACGTAGGGTTCGGAAAGGGTAGAGTGTACATAGACTTCATGCCTACCTCAGAGATAGAGAAGCAGTTTCCAATAGACAAATCATGAAGTTTATCCACTTAAAAATAAGATAGCAACTTAAAGATAGTTGGAACATTTAACACATTAGAACAACCTTCAAAAGCTCAATACCTATTAAAACCAACAGCTCTGTCTCCATGTCATTCAAATTGCTGCAAATAACAGAATCAACGAAGAACTAAAGAGGATGTAACATTTCTTAGGGACATGACATTCTGGTGTCAAAGAGGGACCATGGGGTTTGATCCAAGCGTTCAATGTACATTGGATGTACACAAAAGGTAGTCATGGACTACGTTTATGCCACCACTCGGATGTTAAGCATATGACACTAGGGTTTTTTCACAAGTCAATTCGGAGACCAACCTGCTGTATCAATTACATAAACAGTGCTCAAGCTGAGAGAAATTAGCAAACAATGTGTGCCCTCGAGAGGAGTGGCTCAATACTTATTCCTGCTAGGATGAAATTGAAGTAGAGTCAGAACTATATGTGTTATGAAGTAAACAAGTTTAACAATTTTAAACAAGAATTCTCCCAGATGAGTCCAGCATACTGTATTCCACATTAGTATTTGAAGGAGTTCCAACAACTTATGATTTGGTGTGTCCAACACTATACCACCATTCAAAAACTCAAAATGAATCAGTTAACAACTTAAACAGATTTCCGATTGAAAGTTGTGATACCAAATGGACCAAACACATATCTTAGCAAAGGGCCAAGATCAACTGAAAGAGAGAATTCATTTTATTCCTCAATGGAGTCATTGTGGTCTTGTTCCATGGATGCGTTGTTCCATGGTTGCAGCATTCCTGGATTGAGTCATTTGGTGTTTTTTCATGGATGTGTTATTATACGATTGCATTTCCTGGATTGAGTCATTTGGTGTTGTTTCATGGATGTGTTGTTATACGATTGCATTTCCTGGATTTGAATCATTCTGGTCTTCTCTATCAACTCTTCTGAAAATCACATTTTTCAGATTTGCCAGCCACGAGCTATAGCACATAGTATTCGCTAACCCATGAAATGATAACCTCATCTACTATCCTAGCTTTAGTGCTAATATTCACATTCAAATAGTGACAGGAACAAAATTCAAGTGCACATACAACAAAAGCACTATGTTGCTAATAATAGAGTAGCATGCACTAAGGACCTCCAAACCCATCGGCACATAAAGATGTCAAACCCCACAAAGTAGTACCAACAACAACATACTCAAAATCCAGGTGCACATACAACAAAAGCACTATGTTGCTAATAATAGAGTAACATGCACTAAGGACCTCCAAACCCATCCGTACTTAAAGATGTCAAACCCCACAGTAGTACCAACAACAACATACCCAGTGTAGTCCCACGGTGTAGTACCAAACACCATAATCCGTAGTATACCACAATTTCACCATTTTTTGGGATACCTCATATACTATAATTAGTGTTCAGAGTAATACACACAAATATTACTCATGTGTTATTTGCAGAGGCAACAGACTGCAAGATATTAGTAAAGAGGATAATTGTAAACTATACACAGAATCTTCACGGTAATGAGTTGGAAATCAGAAAGGATCTTTAAGACAAAATCATGATGCAAACTAATAAGTCATTGTCGCCTCGTGAACATGGAGGCTTAGACAGTCATATGTTCTTGCAACTCCATGAACAGTCACAGAGCCCATCCTGAAGGGAATTTATGAACTCTTTCTACATAAACAGCTCCGCTCATTTGCACTTAAGGACCACTGTTTGGCTCAAGACCGCTTTCCTTTTTCTTTGATACGTTTTGCTCAACTCTAGACAAGAAAAATGTAACTTGTTTTTTTGCTTTGCTTTATTAAAACATTGAGAAGACGAAAAAGGTGAAGGAGAATAATCACAATAACAGAGCTTTTTAGCTATGCCTTCTATAAAAGATTGAATTAAACTTCATTCAACTACAGCAGGCAGCTCCGAGAATAGTTTGAGTATCGAAATGATGAAAGCATGGTTGGTAGGTTATTGGCATGAACTGTAAGTGATTTTGTGACTAATGTAAGCCTAAGGAACAAGGGAAGTTGAAAAGTAAGGGGATAAAAATCCAAACAAAATAACACAAGGCTTAACTTCAAACGTTCATCTCTCCCAACTTAAAATGAATTAGGCTTTGGATAAGGAATCAAATTAAAGCACTCTAACTCTAGTTTCTAACGCATCAAATCGTTGGTCAATTGGTCATCCTATTAAAGTTATGAGCATTTTACTAAAGGTTGTTTGTAAGAGTCTTCCATGTGTGCGGACAGAACAAGGCATGCATCCAAAAACAGCACAATGGGATTTAGCGAGCATGGGCAATCCCGGGCCCCTGTCAGCACGCATGTCCATCAGGTCCGGAACTATAAAACAGCCTAGGGTCGAGGAGAGAGGGTTATGAACACATTTTTATGAATATGATTTCTCTCCACCCATTCGACCAAGGCATCATATCCACTCAGCTAAGGTGAGATTTTGGGGTATCTTGAGTTTATTATAACTTACTACTACTACTACAACAACAAACCCAGTGTAATCCCAGTGTAATCCCACGAGTGGGGTTCGGGGAGGGTAGTGTGTACACAGACTTTATTCGTTTATCACAACTCACAAACTCAGTATTAACATGATCAGCCTTGTAATCCATAGATGTTTCTCTCAATGAGAAAGAGGCCCTTATCACTGGATATGAATACACCATAAGATTAAATTACACTCATGCCTCTCTCGCATCAAGCACCCCCCCCCTTTCCCGGAGTTATCTATCAATCATGTACGTAGGTAGCACCCCCATTCTGATTAATCTTCAAATAGATCAAAAACACACCAAAATTTGATCGTCAAGATTTAATCTATTTAATTAATTCCACCACTTCCAATTCATCTAATGAAAATATTAGTGAGGGTTAAGAGTATTTATGAGATATTTTTTAAAAATAAATAAATTGGGGGTAGGAAAATAGGGGAGGAGATTACAAGGTGGGGAATCAAACCCTCATCAACAAGGTGAAAGTTCAGGTAGCTAACCAACTAAGTTACTAAGATTTCCCCGTATTTATGAGATATGTTGAAGGTTTGAAGTTGAGAACTCATGAACCCTAATAGTGGCCATAAATGATGGTAGTAGTTGTTGACTTTGTGATGGCATTCAAGGTAGATTCCAAGTGTTTGATGACCATTAATTGACTTTGAAGCTACCTTTGCTTAAACGGGAGGACCTTAAGGTGAGTTAAAACATGTCTTTACCAAGGTTCTTTTCTCATAAAAGGCATACTGTCAAGGTGCTTGTAAATGTATTAAATGTTAATGTGCGTTTGATTGGATGTCTTAAATGTTAATGTGTGTGATTGGAGCAGACAAGCATGCATTATCCATAAATATTTTAAGCCAAAGTTTACATGCTTAAGTACGGAAACTAGAAGTGTTTTAATGATCTCTTTAAAACATGTTTAAGTGTTTTCCAATTGTTATGAAGTCATACTGATACGACCCCACCTTTGAAGACATATTTCAGAAAAAGAAAGCGTAAAAGGGGAAATAGAGAGTCTGGAACTGCAGATGGAAACAGTCAGCCAAACATTAAGTAACTGCCTTCTAAGATATTCTCCAGCAGTTACCAATATCGTTAACTACTATCAGATTAGGCTTTACAATTTTTCTAGTAGTTTGTTGTAGACAATATGTTTCCTATAAATACCTGGTTAGGATTATTTTTAGGTAGGATTGAGTATATATTTGATTATCAGTTTCTGGGAGTTTTGTCCACTCCATATGGACAAATTTCTTAATTCTTGGTTGTAATTTGTGTTTAAGATTCTTGCACAATCTATTATCAATAGCAATTTCCTTTCTTTCTCACTTACCTTCTTAAGCTTTCCAGTATCTAATACAGACAAATTTGAAGTTTGTTTCATGCTTCATATGAGAATTCGAAGACTTGTTTTACGATTCAAAGTGGAGAATTCTATAATGAACTTTACATGATGCAACCTGCAATCAGCCTTTATTGCTGCCATGGCCAGGCTGCCTTCACTACAGCAATCGCAACCACCAGTCTGCCCTCAGAAGTCAGAGCCCTAATCGCAAAAAAAAATTAACCCAGAACCATTTCATCTCCGCCAACGTCTTTAGTCACCATTAACCACTTTTCTCTACCTCAATTTCTTACCCATTAAATGATTTTTTTCATCAAAATTATGTCAAACCCAGTAGCAAGTGTAGCAAGAGTTCTTTAAGGAGGAATAGGGTGAAATTGTAGAAGCCGGAGAGGTAAAAGGAAGGGAAGATGGAGAAATAAGGAATGGGGAAAACGAAATGATTCAAGAAAAAGTTGAATAGTTTGTCCATATAAAGCTTCAGATACCAGTTTTTTGCACTACTCGCCTCGTGTGCAGACCACGCAAGTGCCACATAGCTAAAAATGGCGTATTAGACACATTTTTGAAAGATTTGGTGTGCAACGACTCCAGTGATCAAGGAGTGTGTAAAGGAATTTTGGGTAAAACCTCGAGGGTAAAACTGTATTGTATTTTTTTATTTTTGGTGTAAAGATAAAGGTTTAGAGCAAACAGAACAAATTGTAGAATTATTAGGATCCTTGTAATCTGTTAAGTATTTTTTTCTCTTCTTTTGTTCCCCTCTGTTTTTTGAAGGTCACCAGAATATCCTTAATGCTGAAAAATACAACATTACCATTTTCAAAAAAAAACTCGGGGGTAAACTATGTATTAAGCCTCTCTGAAATTAATGATTGCATGGCTTGTTAGACCAGAGCAGAACAGGTGAGATGGTTTGGAATGTCAAGTAAAAGCATTGCGAGCCGGCAACGGATCGACTAGAAATCAGACATAGACAGCTTCTAAGTTTCAGAATCACCAACTAGACAATAGATTCCAGCAAGTAAGTTCTATGCTTGGGCTTCCCAAAACTGTTGTAAAATTTAAAATTGAGCATTTGAGCATATAGAAGAGATGAGTAAAACAGATGAAGAAGCAGAAGATTCACGAGTCTAAAGAATAGAACATAGGTGATGTGGAAACAGATAAAAGAGAAGAACACGGCGATATAAAAGAACAGAAGAGTGAGGAATAGGAGCACCAAACCAGAAGACAGACTAAAGAAGCAGCATATACACTGAAAGCAGAAGTGGACACAGTCCTAAGTGTGATACGCTGAGCACTTTGCAGGCAGCAGTGTTTCCAATTACCTCAACTAACACAAATGGTTCTTCTCATTTTCAATCTGTTACTGAAACTGTAAAGAGAATACGCACTCAAGTCAGTGATATCAAAATAATTATTAACAGGAAATCTCTTCTTTTAGTTTCTAGTTTTAGAGCGTGAGAGGGTCACTTACATTTAACTTGAATCTCCTTGTTACATTTAGCTTAAAGTCTAAGCACAAAGCGCAGTTAAATCACGGATTTTAACGAAGAAAAGCGCATTATAAATTAACATTTTGAAATACATGAAGTGCAGGAAACGCATAATAGACACAAAAAACAGTTATATGACAAGACGTTATGAATAAGAGAAACTAAACATGATTAAAGAAAACTATGACAAAAATATGTAGTCATAGGCGGATGGAGAAAAAAGGTGAGGCTTACATTATCAAACGTTTACAGAATCCCATGACAGGTCTGAGGTGAGGAGAGGTAGAGGTAGGCCGAAGAAACATTGGAGAGAGGTGATTAGACAAGAAATGGCACACCCGCGGCTTACCGAGGACATGACCCTACATAGAGGATATGGAGGTCGAGGATTAGGGCAGAAGGTTAGTAGGTAATCGAGTGTCGTCTAATTTGTTGTTGGCACATCGTATTATTTGTTATTGCCTTTGTTCTTTTATTCATTAATTTCATCATGACTTCTTCGTAATGTATTCCCTTTTCATACATGCTTTAATTTGCTTTACTTGAGTCGAAGGTCTATCAAAAACAACCTCTCTACCTTCACAAGGAGGGGTAAGGTATACGTATAGTCGTACACACCACCCTCCATTTGAGATTACACTGGGTTGTTATTTCATGCCAAAAGGAAACTATTTTTTTTATCAAGTAATAAGATTTTATAAACAAAGGGCAGAGTATACAAAGGGCATAAAACACCCGCGTATAAGGAGTATACCCAATCTTCTATACATATAAGGACCTCATGGGTGCACCAAAAGGAAATCAGGACAAATGGCTATTCCTTAGATGTATGCTATCAAAAATTCTCCTATTTCTCTCTCCACGCAGTCCACACAATTGCTAGTGGAGCAACAACCCACGCCCGGTGTCTTCTCTTCCACCCTATGAAGGTCCATCTAAATGTAAAAAGAGATTGTAGTAAAAAACATCCAGGATTACAAGAGGAGTTTATTGGACTTGGAATTAGAAGGGATTTACAGGACTGGCAGGTTACTACATCAATTTTGGTTTCATAGTTTCCGACTTGTAATCCTGCTCCACTCTAGAGTACTCATCAAGTGGTTGAATATCTCAGTAATATTACGTTCGTGATTGTTTAAACTAACTTGTTTCAATGAAGAATCAACTACAACTCATTCTTCTTAGTCAGGTCATAAATTCTTTTATAAGCAAAGGGCATAAAATACCCACATACAAGAATTAGAATTGTAAGTAGTTTTTGGTGTTAAAAGATCGACATAGATTTATTAGAATTAGTAGATCTGTTAGGGTCATTGTAAGTAGTTTCCTTCCCCTTTCTCCCTGTTTCTCTTTTGAAGGTTGCCAGCATTATATGCCGAAGAATACAACATTACCAGTTTCAAAAGAAAATACCTACATAACAAGAAGTATACCAAAAAGCAAAAATCTTACAAAAAATGACTTCCTAGGAGCAACACCTGATCTTCTATACCTAACTAATGTAACCTCATGGGTGTACCAAAAAGAAATCAAGGATACAAAGCTATTCTTCAGGTGTACATAGTCCTTCACTATACTTTTTTTTGAAACTGGTAACTTACCTCAGCATTAAGGGCTATGCTGGCCACTTCCAAAAAGTATTAACAGAGAAGAGAGAGAAAAAAAGAAGAAGAAAGAAACAGAACTTACATTACAAAGAACCTATGAAATCCACTAATTGGATTTCCTCTTCTATATTTTATTCTTTACACCAAAAACCTAAGAAAGTACTTGCTTTCCATTTAACTTCTGTATTGAGTATTCTTTTCCTTCAAAAATCCTCTGATTCCTTTCCCTTCCAAATATTCCACCAGATACAAGCAGGAGGTACTGTCCTCCACCACTTCTTTTGACTCTTGCTTCCCCCCTTTCTGATCCAACAGCTCAATAAGTCTGCTGTGTATTCTGGCATACACCAGTTTAGGCTAGCTAAATTGAAGAATAAAGCTCACACTTGTGTTGTTACTTCACAATGCAAATGTTTGTTGGTTTCCAGTGCCTCTTTGCATAGTAAGCATCTAGAGGCTATGTTGATGCCCCTTTGCTATACTGTTAAAAGCTCTTATATTGTTCTCTCCAAATAGTCCACATAAGTGCAAGTGGAGCCACATCCCACGCCATGTGTCTTCTATCCCGCCCTCGAAAAGTCCAGCCAAACAGTACTTCTTTGACTGTGCCTGGCATCACCCATTGAAGACAAACCAATACAGTAACTCCCACCACAAACTAACGCCATTGGGCAATGTAAAAGGAGGAGATTGACATCTTCACCCAAATTTTCGCACATTTAACACCAACCGACACATGTAAGCCTCCTCTTCCTTAAGTTCTCGGCCATCAATATTACCCCTTTCACAACTAGCAAGTGGGAAAAACACACCTTTCTCGGTACTTTGGGGATCCACACTGCAACAACAACATACCCAATGAAATCCCACAAGTGAGGTCTGGGGAGAGTAGAATGTACACAGACATTACTACTACTTCGTGGAGGTAGAGAGGTTGTTTTTGAAATACCCTCGGCTCGAGTGCATCAAACCCAAATAAAAGAAGAAGAAAACAATGAAGAAAGCATAGCAATTAATAAGAAAGCAGTATAACGTCTACAAGAAAGAAACAATAACAACAAAATAGTGTGTTAAGATCACAACGCAAGATATGGAAAGAGTCTATTTTTCCATTTCTTGTGGTGTTACCATATCTTGCAATCCACACCCCGAGATATGGAATAATAGACTCCTTCCTATTCAAAAGATTCCCATAATAGGACTTAACCAAAAGTACGTCATGACTCATGGTTGCCATGTGACGTACTTTGTTTTTTTAAGCAACTCCACCGAAGTCTGGAACTATGTGACCTCCCAATCTTGCAAGTACCTCCAGAATCTCAACTCCTAATGAACTTCTTCATCTTTTAATCTCAACTACAACATTTAGTGGTTCAAATTGTCAAGGAGTTGCAAAAGCAACAATAACCTATATTGGTTTCCAATCATCATAGGAGAACATAAGATCATCTAGATATTTTTTAGGTTTATCTAGTAATTGAAACATTAAATAAAGATAATCTTATCTTTAAGATGAGATTTTCTCTCGTTTTTTTGAAATAGGTAACTTTGTATTCACACAAAAGAACTCATCAAGAAATTAATGAGGAGGGATTTACGGGGGTGCCATCATTCTCAAATCCAAAAACAAATTTTCAAAAATTTACAATTGGCCTATAAACTCCACCAAACTATCTACTTCCCCCGCTAAATCTTGCTTACACCAAAAATACAAAAGACTAAGACATCTCATCTTGATCGTCTGGGAGCTGCTAACCCTCCCTTCAAAGCACCTCTCATTCCTTTCTTTCCATATTGTCCACCAGATGCAAGCAGGGACATTTTTCCACCAATCTTCCTTTGATACTCTCTTCCCAATTCCTTGCCAGTGTGTTAGTACCTCAAAAGTGGTTATGGGTATTGTCCAATTAACTCCGAGTATACAAACGAACATGTTCCACAGATTCGTAGCTATCTTGCAATGCAAAAATAAATGGCCATTTACTTCAGACTCTTGACATATAGCACCTTGAACATGTAGCAAGATGAGATTTTCTCTCGTCTTTTAGCGAGAGATAAGATTTTATCTATTGGTGTTTTTTCCTCCTAGTTATAGATAGAATTTTCTTTATTTTAGGAATTCCAAATTCAGAGTTCCTACTTTGTATATAGGATACTTACAAACTTTGTTTGCTATACACTTAACTTAAATAATATTTGATAAATTGATATCTCTCCATTTCTTTCTTATTCATTTTCTTATACTTCCTTCTCCAATCGCTATTTCTGTCTATTTCTCCGATACTTCCTCTCTTGTTTCTCTTTTTGGCACTACATCATAGATAATTTCCAAATTCATAAGTCAAAGCCTAAGCATATGGCTATGGTCTCAACAGATTCCTCACTCAACAATGTAGGAACGCCTAGCCAAATGTTATAAGATCCATCAATTTGTGTATACATAGTTACGCAATCAAATACAAAAAAGACAAAATGTCAAAACACTTTTTACTCAATATCAGAATGGGTGTTAATGAAGGCTCAATTGAGGCGCATTTAAGCCTTGAAGTTGAACATCGTTTTTGGTTAGCACTTAAAGCTTCAACAACAACGCAACTATAGTGGGAATTTTTTTCGCTTTTAGCCTTTGATAACATCAACTTACAGAAAGTGTCAAACTATTCCCACTAGGGTTGCGTATCGGTCGGTTCGGTTCAATTTGGTTTTGAAGTTAAGCGGTTTGACTTATCGGTTATTAATTTGTAGACATGCTAAACCATTATAGAACTGTTAAGATATTGGCTTATCGGAGGAACTTCAATGACTGGGAAAAGTCATTGAGTTCTTCAGAATGTTGGAGGAACTTAAAGGGACTAGTGAAGAAAGAGACTGACTTAGGTGGAAGTTGGATAGCAAAGGTAGTTTCAGGGTGAACTCTGCTTACAAGTTTTTGAACCAAGGAAATCTACAAAGGCAACATTGGCCATGGAAGCATATATGGAAGATCAAAATCCCCTTCAAAGTTGTCTGTTTTACTTGGTTATTGGCAAGAGAGGCTGTTTTGACACAAGAGAACCTCAAGAAGAGGAAATTCTCCTTGTGTTCCAGATGTTACCTTTGTGGTGAACAGGTTGAGACAGTTAGCCATCTGTTTCTACAGTGCAGGACAACTACTCAGTTGTGGAGAATTTTTGTTAGCCTTAGGGGTATTAGTTGGGTCATGCCTAACAAAATAACTCATTTGCTATATAGCTGGGAGGAAGCAGGAGTAGGAGCTGCTGACAAAGACAAATGGAGGATTGTCCCGGCTTGTATCTGGTGGACAATAAGAAAGAAAAGGAATTCAAGATGTTTTGAGAGCAAAAATTGTGATCTACAGATGATCAAACTAAATTAAATTAGACTTTTTTGTTTCTGGTGTAAACAAATATACTTAGAAGACACTGACTCAATTATAGACATCCTAGGAACTTGTTAGAATTAGAGTTTTCTGCTGTAAATATGGTGTCAGTGCAACCCACAAATGTTACCTTCTCAAAAAAAAAAGATATTGGCTTATCGATTATTGATCGTTATCAGTAAGTTCTGTTTACTATTTAAACGTTAAGATTTGACACAAAATAAATTATAGAAAATCACTTAGAAACAAGGTGACAAACTAAATGAACCATGCACATGAGTTGCCAGAATGCATCTTGCTCAAAAGCAAACACTGTCACGTTGTAGAATAACCGGAAGTTTGAGACAACCTAAAATAAAAGTATGAAACTAAAAGTTTGAGACAACCTAAAATAAAAGTATGAAACTAAACTCTAAGTCAAGGACTTTATATACCAAATGGTATAAATATAATTATTTAATTTACTATCGGGTTATCGGTTAACCCGTTAAGAAAAAGCTTCAAACAATTAAGAATTGATACCCCGATAATAAAAAAATCAAAACCATTACCAAAACCGCTAACCAATAACCCATTACCGATGAACGAATAACTTTTTTTTGGTTCGGGTTATCGGCTTCGATCCGATTTCGAACCGCCCTAATTCCCACTACAACATGTACTAATACACCTCAAATTCAAACCAGTTGGCGCAGGATATATGAATCCTCATGAATCATGTTTCTCCAATCAAACTCATCTCAAACCAAAATTATATGCAAATACAAAGAAGAAGTACTATAAGTTCTCTACATTTTCATTTCTGATAAATGGGCATTTTATAAACAAACGAAGCACAAAGATTGTGCAGTGATTACATCAGGATCCTTGCAAGTTTTTTTGAAATTTCCATATCCAGGAACCTTCCAAAAACTCAGTTCATACCTACTGTAGCCTGAGAGGTAACTGAAAATATCTAAAAAATATATCTACATCATATTACATTTTCACAAGTTATGTACAACCAAATTCAAATAACCTTTTCATTGGCCCAAGTCCCCATTAGAGAAGTACTATTTAGATATTGATTAGTGCCATAGGCAGAAGGTAAGTTTTCTTTTTACATATTTTAGTGTATTTTCTTAAGGTTGAAACCATCTCAAAGTAAAATCCATAAGCCAGTGGAATAGACCATGATACTCTTTGTGTGCCAGAAGAATGAAAACACAAGTTATTGAAACCTATGTGATCAGAGAATGAGAGAAAAGGAGCAGATATATTGATGACTTGATAATTTGATCAATAAATGACGCCTATTTGTAGGTGCCAAACACATACAAATATAATATTTGTACGATGCGGACAACATTTAGCTTAAAACCTTAAACAATTTTAATATTCTAAACTATTCACACTCAATACTCTTAACAACATGAATCACAAAAACCTATTTAGGAACTGCCATTGCTATAACCCCAATGAGAAGTTACAGTACGATAGTTGACTTCAATTATGGACACAAGTGCTACAACTCAGTAAACACAACAGAAAAATTCTTCCAACCCATAAAGGTAGCAGAAAAGTTCCTAGCTAAACAGACAATCCGTACACAAAATAAATGGTTTCGAAGTCTTCATTCTAACCCCTAGAAGTATCAAATTAGGCTCACAAAATTGTGCTTTACCAATTCACTATTGTTGGCAATATGCTTAGCATAACTGATTTAATAGATTCAAGATTTTCCATATATATCCACACACCCCTTATGCTGACCAAAGCTCATTTAATGTTATCACGATTTTCCATATTTTTCCACGTACGCCTGCAAACACAAATTACTTGTCAAATTAGGGATGAACAGACTTCACATGGACTGAACTCTTTAAAGCATAGGTATTATTTTCGAAGCATGTCTGACCTCAATGAGCTTAGCAAGTTTTTGCTGAGATAAATCAAGATACTGTCTGATTGATTCAGCCGTACCAGGAATCTGATTGGGGTGCAAAGAGTTGACAACTTTATCAATTGTCTTCTTGACTATCATCTTGTAAGCATCCTTACTCATCAGACCTTCACTCCAAGTTGGCCTTAATAGTTCTTTAACAAATTCTACAAGAGCAGCATGAAAATGCTTCATAACTCTAGACTCTTTGTTCACAGATCTGTCTGTCTTCCGGTCAATATCAATTTCAGTTCCGTGTCTGAGCCTCTCAGACTCTGATTGTGTCTTTTTTCTGGTCCTGGTGCGCGGTAGTTCAGTAGATAATTGTTTATCTGCTTTTGTGGCACCTCTGAGGTTAGCAGATCTTGAATACTTCTCTTCTTTTGAAGAGGTATTGATTTCCTGATGAGCAACTGCTGTATCTGCTGTATCTGTTTCATTAGTAGACATATCTTTCTCGGACAGGTTGTCAGGCAATATATCCCTATGGTAGATATTACCAGAAATTGGAACTTTATTGGAGCTCTGTTCTGGACCCAAGGTTCCTGTTGAAACTGGATCAGCATTTGCCTGCATATGCTTGGTTACTACAGGTCCTCCTTTTGCAGAGGAAGACAATTTTGAGGGTCCATCTCCTACATTACTTTGATCAATACTATCACGAATAGGATCATATAGACTTTCAGGACATCCGATCATTTGACTAAGCAAGAATGATGGTCGAAAAGGAACAGATGGCTCCCAATCGTCAAAAGGCGCCATAGTTCTATAATCAGATGAGTATCGTGTGTCCCATGATAAATCAATCCGAGAAAGTTCAGTTTTGGAACTAGGAAATGCTGAAGACTTATGATGCAAAGAGGTGGATCTAGAAGAAGAATACTCTTGGCTACAATCCAAAAGCTTCTGATCATCAAGGGCATCTATGTTCCGCGAAGAAGAACAATGATGAGACAACCTATCTACAGAGTCATTAAAGACTCGCAAACCATGTTTTTCAAACACAGACCGGTTCCTCTTATGATTCATATCATCCAAACCTGAGGTGTAAGGGGAAACTACTGTATTTTGGTAACTGTCAGACAACAGGACTGAGTTAAGCTTTCCATCCTGGAGGATATTCTTATGTAAGAAGCCATCTTTGAGTAATGGTGAAGAAGAGGTGCTATAACCAGCCAAGTACGATTTACATCCAAGACTCTCTCTTCTGAAGTCTGGGGTGGACGAAGGTCCATCTGTACGCATATGCAATTCCTCGTCACCCCTCAATTTCAGATTTTCTCCAGATTGAACTGCTGATTGTACTGAATCAGAAGAACCATCCAGCACTGATCTTTTGCCACTCTCTTCCAAACCTAAAGGTAATAAGGAACCTCATCCCAATTAGTTAAGCAAGGTTTCACAATATCAAAGTAAAGTACGTTAACAAAAACCTAAAGGACTATGGTTCAGGATTACCTTTGTCATCTGCAAGTTTGCTTTTTATCATTGTATCATCTAGGCCACCATCCTTATCATGGCTAATCACATGATCCTTTATGTGAAGAAATCTACAAGAGTTCCCTTTGATGCACCAACCCCTGGCAAAAAACTCACATCTCATTGCTAATCTTTTGTTCTCGCCCCTAGAATCAGCAGCAGGGGACAAACTTCTTTGCATTGTCTTGAGAACATCCAACCTGGAAAGACTAGATATTATCAAACTTGGTTCTACTAAAACTATATGGAAAAGAACTTCCAATAAGAGACATTCAAAAGCAGCATAAACCCGCAACTTCCAACTACAACAAAAAATACCGAACAAGGAATCGGCAGTATAACTAAAACCTTGGTGATGTTTGCTTTAAATCGTCCATAGCTTCTTGATCACCTCCATCAGTAAACTGAACACCAATAGCCACCTTGCCAGAAACATCAGTCAATGTTTCAGCATCCAGTTCTTGACCAGAACGATGGATTCTCTCTGTATTTGTTTCACCATCCTCAAATCCAGAAGCTTGAACATCAGAATCTATGTGGGTTCTTTTTCCTGCAAGAACTCCAAATGGATCTCTGTGAGTCTACAGAATACCATATACAATCTTTCCTTAAAAACTAACCACTGTTCCCATATGATATAATACGAGTTCTCACCATCTATCCTCTCTCTTGTTCCATCTGAATCAGAAATTCTGCAACTCTCATTAGCACCTTCAATCAAAGGGGTATGCTGTGGTAAATTTGCTACAAGTTCTTGTTGAGAAGAAAAGTCTGATCTTAACAGGTGTTCAAGCGCCAACGGTTCCAGAACTTGGATACCATCTACAAGGAAGAAATATATCAATAAAGACTCTTGCCAATGTAAATGTCTCCATCATAAAGCACAAGCAAGCTCTCTGTGGCAGAACCTCCATGATGAAGTCAGTCTAAACAGAAAAAGAGGTTGTGTAATCCTAACAGATCGACCAAGGACACAGGAAACTTAGTGCATCCCAGAATGAGAACATCAGCACAAAACACAAAAGAAGCACTTTAAGAAGTCTAGACTCTTTTTTTCCTGGATCAACCCTACATCTTGAGATTAAGACTGTTCAATACACATGTAAAGTTGAAAGAAATTTCTACTGAATTCTGCAGATAAGTGATATTAATCTGGGTAAGGTGTTGTTGAGTGATATTAATATTAATACCATGTTAAAAACAATGGAATCGACCTTTGTATGAGAAGACCCAAATATAGTAATATATCTGGACTGTATGGCCTAAACACCAATACAAATAACACACATGAGGACACGCGTCAGACACTATCATGTACCTTTTTAATTTTTTGATGAAGATCCCGTTTTCTCCTCAGACTTGTATCCTTGACTTACACATCAGCCTTCCTGAATTCATACAAAATGTGCAGATTGTTTCCTATATTAGATTGTTTGGTCGCCTTTATGAGAAGTATGCCACCTTATAACATTGCTAAGATGAAATAATGTCTTCATGATTTGTTATTTATTAAATATCAATTCCAAGTTATATGTTTAAATTAAACAAAAATATTGTACTAAAATAATGTCTTCATGATTTGTCTTGGTGTTTTGTTGAATTCATCACCATATGGAAGTACCACAACTAACTTGTGACAGGCAGTGCTCTAATTCTTGTCAATCGTTTGCATAAAGCACTAGTAACATAGCTGTTTTTCCAGTAAGATTTTCGGCGATCAGAATACCCTCCTTACTGCCTTACCTGTCTCAAAAAAATACCCTCCCTTTGGACCAATCATAGCCTTCTAAACTCGGTGGATAATGGGCCCGCCCCTAATTTATCTCTCCCAATCTTGTGGATTTTTCCTGAACTTCAAATCCCAATAAATATGTCATCTTATGTCCTGCCTTATAAACCTCATGAGTCATCAAATCCTTTTGGCCAAAATGTTGTTGATAGTCAGAAAGGAAATTATCATAATTTCATTCATCATCACACCACCTATCCTTCCAAAATCTGAACTATTTCACTGTCAACTTTAAAAGTGATGTGATCGCTAAACTTCATCTCTCTTCATGATATATCCCCATAGTCCACATCCATAGGGTAATAAAATATTTCTAGCCACCCGGCCCCATTCTTGTTGTCATGTGTTATCACTTCCCCTCCACAGAGCCTATATCCAATATATGAACCTCCAAGGACACTTTCCAAGAGATCTGTCACTCGAGCACACCAAACCTTTTAAGAGATGTGATACCACCTCCCAATGCGTTAAATATAACTTGTTTATTGTATCTTACAACAATTCTTTGTAGCCTCTTCAACCATTTGATACCACCACTAGTGCATGTGCATGACACATGAATACACAAGTGCTTGGTCCTGATGGTTTCTCATGGCGTTTTTCCAGCGGTGCTAGAATACGGTCAAAACCAATGTGATGGATACAATTGTTATGTTCCAAGATAGAGGTGAATTCAAGAAAAGTATGAATGGTTCATTCATAGTCATCATCTCCAAACGGTTGGAGCTTCGAACATGAAGGACTATAGACCTATCAGTCTGGTGGGAAGCATCCATAGGATCATTTCTAAGGTGCTTTCCATTACACTAAGAAGGTGTTGGACGAGACCGTCTACTTCGCAGAATGCTTTTGTGAAAGGTAGACAAATTTTGGAGGTTGTGTTATGCAAATTTGACATTGAAAAGGCCTACGATCATATGAATTGGAGATCTCTAGATTTCATTATGCTACAAATTGGGTTTGGGGAGAAGTGGAGGAAATGGATTCATTTTTGCATCTCTTCGGTGAGATTTTTGTCATAGTAAATGGTAATCATGTGCAGTTTTTTGTGAGCTCAAGGGGTTTGAGACAAGGGGATCCCCTACCACCGATGTTTATTTTTGTTACAGAAACTTAGTTATGATGATGAATAGAAGTGTTCTAGGGGATTATTTGAAGGATTGGTGAAATTTTAGGGACCGTTTCAGTGTCTTATTTGTTATTTGTGGATGAAACCTTGATTTATGTGATGTAGTGAGACCCGATTGGATTACTTAGGCCAAGTCCTTACTTGGTTTCAAGTGGTATCAGGCCTCAAAATTAATTTGAGGAAGTGTGAGATTATTCCAATTGCGAAGGTGAATAACTTGGATCACTCGCTCTAGTTTTGAATTGTAGGGTTGGGGCCCTTCCAACTACCTATCTTGGAATACCTTTAGGCGCTACGAACAAGAATCAAACGGTGTGGAATTCGATTCTTCAGAGGATTGAGAAGAGACTAGTAGGGTGGCAAAAAAGATATTTGTCCAAAGGCACAAAGAAATGCTTATTAGGAGCTGAGCATCCCCACTTACTACTTTTCTTTGTTCCTTGCTCCAACTTCGATCACTGAAAAGTAGGAAAAGATTCAGAGAAATTTCGTATGGGATGCGGAGGATGGGCAAGAGAGTTTCATTTGGTGTGTTGGAAGACAGTCACATATCCTCAAAAAAAGGGGAGGATTGGGAGTTGAAGATTTAAAGGTTTTTAACAATTTTATTGGGTAAATGGTTGTGGAGGTTTGAGGTGGAGGTACAAGCATAGTGGAGGGGGGTGATAGTAGATTAAAATGGGGTTATGGAGGGGATTGGAGAACTAGAATTATCATTTAGCCATTCGGTTGTGGGTTGTGGAGATATCTTGAATGGGTAAGATAATTTTCGGGAAAATATCTCATTCAATGTCGGAAATAGGAGGGTGGTAAAATTTTGAGGACGTGATTATGAAAGATGAATTCCCAAGTTTGTAGAAAACATCTTGCCAAATAGACTTGACAGTTCAACATATTAGGAAGATAGGGAGATATTTTTTGGGACTTGAGATTTAGAAAGGAATTTCATGATTGCCCTCCAAACACCCACCCCATATGTAGTATTTACCTCATTTAAGCACAAAGAGTTGGTTTGCCCATACTAATGAATAATTGCTTGCTTCCAAAGAGAGGACTCTTCTTCACAAAATCTCCAAAGCCACGTCATCAAAAGGCTATTGGTTTGGGTCCTCAGATTCCTTATTCCTAGTCCTCTTTGGCCTTTGCTAGATTGAGTCACTTCCCATTTTACCAGATTATAACCCCTCTTTTATTCCCTCTCCGCAAAAATTTCTTCTTAATTTGTTCAGTTTTTCCACCACATTGTCCGGGATGAGAAACAAAGAAATCACATAGGTGGGCAAGGAATTCAACACTGAATTAATCGGTGTGACCCTTCCCCCTAAAGATAAGTATTGTGACTTCCATGGGGCTAGTCTGCTTTCAGACTTCTCTATAATTCTATCTCATATCTCTACCTCTTTGAACTTCCTGCCTAAAGGCATGCCTAAGTACTCTTTGGGCAAAGTATCCACACCACATCCAAGCACACTTGCAAGATAGTTGAATATTTTGAGAAGGAGAAGAGACTTGAATGTTTGCGACTCTCTAATAGGGAAAATATTGTTTTTCCTCCAATTCACCTTTAGACCAGAGATGGCTTCAAAAACCACCCGCATGACTCTAATATAGCTAGCCTACTCCACTACAGTTTCACAAAAAATGATAGTGTCATCTGCATATAGCAGATGAAATATCTCTAGGTCACCCTCTGCAATTCTGAAACCCCTCAACCAATTGTTACGAATTGCTACTCTCATCATGCTGCTAAGTCCTTCCATTGCAAGTATGAACGGGAAAGGAGATAAAGGATCCCCTTTCTTAGTTCTCTTTCAGGAAAAAACCTAATAGGTTCTCCATTCACTAAAATAGAGAACCTAGTTTTAATACAAAAACTAATCCACTTCAGCCATCTTTCCCCAAAACGCATTTGTTTCAAAACACTCAGATAGCCCCAATTCACACGGTCATAGGCCTTATCAATATCTAATTGCACATCAAGCCAACTACCTCACCCCTGATCCATGTATCTATATATTCATTAGCTATTAAGGCAACATTCATAATCTGTCTTCCTTCCACAAAAGCCATTTGATGTTTTTTTTTTTATGACAAGGGAAACCCGTTGTCGCTACCCTTTGGGTGCGCACAGGGTAAAACCCCCGCTCATATGCAATGGCTCGCAAACTACATAGGAGAGATAACCCGCACTAGGCAAGCCCGGTGCGATGAGCTCGACCCAGAAGGTAAGCCCCTTGCTTTCGCTGGCAAGGGGTTTTGAACTTGAGACCTCCAACATGGAAGTCCCAAGCCCAAACCACTGGGCCATTTGATGTTTGTTGACCAGTCTCTCCACTTTTTTTAGTCTTTCATCTAGTACTTTTGCAATTATTTTGTACACTCTTGAAATCAGACTAATGGGCCTAAAGTCCCTTAGTTCCATTGCTCCTGCTCTTTTAGGGATAAGGGCTATGTGTGTAGCATTCAAACTTCTTTCAAATGCTTGGTGCTCATGGAAATAATAAATTGTACCCCTGATCTCACCCTTACCTACCTCCCAGAACATCTGAAAGAAATTCATATTGAAACCATCTAGGCCAGGTGCCATATCAATTGCACGACTTGATGCTCTCCTATACTTCTTCCTTATCAAAGTTCCACTGTAGCCACATCTGATCTTCTAATGAAATGATTTTTGCACCATGTATATTGAGATCAGGTCTCCACTCTTCAGTTTCTTCATACAAGTTTTGGTAGTAGCTTTGAATGGCACTCTTGATTGCTTCCAGCTAAATGATGACTTGACTTTCTACCTCTAATAAGTCAATGGATTGTACCTTTCGTGGGAATTATCCATCCGATGGAAGAACTTTATGTTCTTGTCTCCACTTTTCAACCATTGTACTCGACTCGTTACCAACCTATGTGATTTCTTCTCTTTCCTATGCCTGCCAAAGTACTCCAAGTTCTAGACAAATTGAGAAGAAACTTCCTATGGCATGGCAAAAGGGATCATAAAGATTTCAATTGGGTGAAATGGAACATGGTGCAACAGAGTAAGGAGTAGGGAGGTATGGGGGTTAGAAGCTTGAAGCTCCAAAACAACAGTCTACTTAAGAAATGGTTGTGGAGATATGCTAAAGATAGACCAGCATTATGGAAGAATGTAATACAATAGAAGTATGGACAAAATGGCAGTAGTGCACTTATGAGTCCACTGACACCTATGGAGTTGGACTATGAAGTACAATCAGGTTATTCTTGACCAACCCGAGGAAGGATATCACCTTTTAAGTTGGCAATGGTAGAGAACATCTAGACAGCTAACGGATGGAACATAATTTCCATAAGGTTTTTGATTGATTGGGAGGTTTAAAGAGTGATTGCTCTACTTGGCAGAAGAGGAACCTTCACAGGGACTATCAATGTGCCTGATATCATCTAATGGAGTCCCAACGCTAATGGGAAATTGGAACAGAGTCTACAAGATAGGCCTTCTAAAGATGACAGGAAGAGATAGAGAACCCTGGAAAGCTACTTGAAAAAGCGTGGCACCTTAGTAGGTGCCATGCTTCTCCTGGCAGGTAGTAAGAAAGACATGTCTCACCCATAAGGCATTACAGAAAAGGAAATATCACTTAGCATCAGTGTTTTAGACGGCGAAAGACAACAAAAGGCAACAAGGGCCTGCCTCGCCATGGCGAGGTGCTTGCCTTTTTGAATTAAGGAGTCAATTAATACCAAATATTTAAAATTTTAATTGCATATATAAATATCCAAAATCTTAATAGCAATAACATATCTTAGCAAATATTTCAATTCAAAAACTAATAGTAGATACTAAAAGTCCAAATTCACTATTTATGGACAAATAAATATTATATTAATTAGTATAAAACTAAATTAAGTAGGGAAAAAATAATTATAGAAAGATTAACTTTTAAAAAAAAATATAGGCAAATTGCATATTGCAGATTGTGGTGAGCAGAGCACTACAACAGAGAGCACTCAGTTCACTACCACTAAAACAGAGGGAGTTCATTAGTCACTACCACAACCACTAAAAATCAGAGCATAGTCTCAGTACTGAAAAACATAGTAGAGACTAGAGAAGAAGAAAAGAAGAGAAGAAGAGAAGAATTGAACTCTTCTTTTTTTTTTCTTTTTTTTTTTCTTATAACCGAGAAATCCGTCTGTGACCCGCCCTTTGGACCAATCATAGCCTCGGTGGATAATGAGCCTGCTCCTCTACCCTTCTCCACTTAAATACCGGGCTTCACTTTGCATGGTGTGGGGATTGAACCTGCGACCTAAGCCACAAATCCTTCACCTTTTGCCACTTGAGCTAGGCCTTGGGGGCAGAGAAGAATTGAACTCTGAAGAAGAAAAAAAAGGTCTCCTACAGTCGTACCTGAGCAGCAGTCGCGATTCGCGAAGACAGAGGTCTCCAGCGGTCGCGCGACTTGCAAAATCTAAGGAGAAGAGGAGGAGCGGTCCTGCGAAGGTGAAGTTTGCAAAAATACCCCAAAAAAAAACCCTAATTTTGGCTTTTAATTATCAAATCAGATAATTAAATGATCAAAAAAAAAAAGGTGACGCCTATTGCATTGCCACGTCGCCTTCACCGTGGTGCGCTGAAGTCGCCTTGCCTTGCTGGAACTAGGCGATGACCCCTCACCTCGCTTCGCCTTGTCACCAAAGGCGAAAGGCAAGCGCCCTTCATAACACTGCTTAGCATCCATATGCCCTCTTAGTAAGGAGCCAATGAAACAAACAACCACATCTTCCTCCACTGCAAGGTAACTTCCCAAGTCTGGTCCCTAGTCATTACCTTGGCTGGGAAAGCCAGACAACGCCAGAGCACACTGCTAATCTATTGAGTTGCTAGATCAAAAGGGGAGGGAGCAAAAGCCAGAAGAGATGGTGGAAAATTGTCCCAGCTTATATATGGTGGACCATATGGAAGGAGAGGAATGAGAGAATTTGCAAATGAAGATCAAAGGGAAATGTATTTCTACTTTATTTTATTTTTTTAGAAAGTAATAACATTCCTACTTTAAGTTTTTGGTGTACAGAACAATGTATAGCAGATGAAATACAGATGGTGGATTTTCTAGGCTTTTTTGTAATTAGTTGTCTATGTAAGCACAATTTTGGAGGTGGCTAGCATGCGGGGTATCGCGGTATGCTGAGGAATACATGTACCAGTTTCAAGAAAATAAATAGATGCATCGGCAATTAAAATTGTAATTGGATAAGTTATCAGGAATATGACAAAAAAGAACAAACAAAGGAAACAAAGTAGATAAGTAAAGAAGCAAATGGAGAAATATGTGATGGGTAATAGCATTGAATAAAACGACAATAGTAGATCCGAGGCTAATCACGAGAAAGGCAAGTTTTAAATGTAAATTGATTTGTTTCTTTAAAAAGGAAAATAATGCATACTCTTATTGAATGTTTTTTTGTCATTGGCTCTCTAAGTCTCCTTCGGGTGCACGCTCACACATACACACACACCCAAAAAAGGGACACAAATCAAAAAGGTCAAGGCATGAAAAATAAAAGCTTGAATGAGAGCGTAAATAGCAATCCCAATAAGACTTAAAAGTAGCAGATGCACTTTTCTCCCCAAGGCAATGAATGTTCCATTTCTTCTCACAAAATGACAATGATTTGGCATGAAAAACAACCAGACAAACAATGAAAGTTACTCGACAGAATAGCAAGCAAGCAAAAGCGACAAGACAATTAAAGATAGCAAGAGAGTAGACACCCAAGTATTATTTCCAAAAAAAAAAAAACATAATAATGATTAAGAACTAAGTATCAGCATCCTAGAGTTGATAATACAAAAGAACTAACCTTTTTGATCATCTACATTGAGTAGACTTAATCCTTGACCTTTTTCTTCTTCACCTTGTATTTCTTCTTCTTCCTCCTCCTCCTCCTCCTCTTCTACCTCTTCTAATGAAATAGCAGGCAAGCAATACAAAGACACATAAGTACAATTAAAAATAGCAAAAAAGTAGATACCCAAGTATTGTATCTAAAAAGAAATTCACATAATAATGACTAACAACTTAATATCAGCATACTAGAATTGATAACACAAAGCACTAACCTTTTTTATCATCTACATTCATTGGAATTGATCCTTCACCTTGTACTTCTTCTTCCTCTTCCTCTTCCTCCTCCTCCTCCACTTCTTCTTCTTCTTCTTCTTCCTCCTCCTCCTCCTCCTCCTCCTCCTCCTCCTCATCTACCTCTTCTGATGAAATATCAGACAAGCAAAGAGCATACAGACAATTAAAAATAGCACAAAAGTAGATACGCAAGTGTTATTTTAAATAAGAGTGAAGGATCAAAAACAATTCTTATTTTTGTAGTTTTATACCTGAATCATAGGGTGTGTGAGTTTCCTAACTAAACTATCACCAAATGATTATCGAACACACACTTCACTTGAACATTTTGGTATGGTTCATGAATGAAACTCAACAAATCAAAATACTTAGGTGTGTTTTTGACCTTTTAATTCTTCAAATAATAATGATTAACAACTTAGATATCAGCATACTGAGTTGATAACACAAAGCACCAACCTTTTTGATCATCTACATTCAGTGAAATTGATCCTTCGCCTCCTACTACTTCCTCCTCCTCTTCCTCTTCCTCTTCCTCCTCTACCTCTTCTTCTACCTCCATTTCTTCTTCCTCTTCTTCTTCTACCTCTATTTCTTCTTCAACTTCAATCTCCTCTTCAACCTCAATTTCTTCGTATTCCTCGTCCTCATCCTCTTCAACCTCTGGATTAGGTATCGATGATGAACTCTTGATAGATGGATCAACCGCCGCACCGGAAGTTGGCATCGGTAATGGCGCCGGTAAGAAAGAGGCGATGGGCACGGTGGTTCGCGGCGGACGGAAGCGGTACAGTGACGCCGAGTGATGGGAGGTTTAATCACTGCAAAATTCTTTAAAAGCTTGTTGTTATCATTAAAAAGATTTTCTAAATATTTATATTTAATTTTTTACTTCCCAAAAAAAATATATTGGTTGCCACTAGGTTTACAAAATCGAACCAAACCGCAAATCGAGTCAAACCGAGAAAAAAACCCGACTAGTGGTTGGTTTGACTTGATTTGGTATTGGAAAAAAAATCCGACTATATTTGGGTTGGTTTGGTTTTAACTTAAAAAAAAATAACCCGAGACCAAACCAATCCGACATTATATATATAATTTTAAAATTTTATTTTATACATAAAAATATTTACTTTGATATAATTTTTAAATATTTCTTATACTTTTTCATAGGTTTTATCTTTTAATATATTATTTCAAGTTTGAAACTTAAAATTCTGAATGGATCAATAAAGATTATAGTCCACGGATGTTGATAATTATAATAAAGTGTAAATCAAAATCAAATTAATACTAATGCAAAAAGAAAATCAATTCAACACTAAGAATGACAATAATATTCAATATTTGTTCTTTGACTTTACATTGGTTTAGACAATTCAAATACATAATCTAATTTTAATTTCCTTTAATATTTAGTCATGTAACTAATACTTATTAAACTTATTTTAGCATGATTTAGTACTTTTAAATTATGATCATTTTCATTATGACTTGTTAAT
>JAJOOS010015096.1:0-32850 GCA_029582725.1 Solanum chiquidenum
AGAAATCATAGCTAGGGTTCTGAAATTCATGCAATAAACTGAGCAATAACATGATAATCTGATTTGGGACATATTCATAAGTAATTCATGATAATCTGCTGAAATTCTAG
Organism: Solanum chiquidenum; assembly: GCA_029582725.1. NCBI lineage: Eukaryota > Viridiplantae > Streptophyta > Magnoliopsida > Solanales > Solanaceae > Solanum > Solanum chiquidenum. The sequence continues at coordinate 111 of JAJOOS010015096.1, forward strand.
GAACCCTAGATCTATTCATGATAAGGGAATCAAGAAACTGACTGAATTCTAGAGACTTAATGGGCGAAAAGAACCCACTAGTGAAATCCCACATACCTGGTGACGAATTTCACAGAGAAATCCTTTGATTTTAGGGCTGGAACTGAAGAAAACTCATTGCGTTCTTGAACTAGGGTTCTTGACCTCTCTTCTCCTCTTAGAGTTCTAATTCTTCTAAATTTGATTAATGATTTGACTTAGGTAAGTTTTAGTTATGTTTCTAGGCTTAAGCTGACTAAAATCTCATGATTTAGGGTTTAAACGACGTATCTTAGGGGTTAAACGAAAAAGGAAAAGACCAAAAGCCCTGACTTAACTGCTGTCGGAGTGATCGACGGATTGGACTGACGGGCCGTCAATCAGTCGACGGTCCATCGATTGGGTCCGTCAATCGGGTCTGCTCGACAAGCCTTCACTAAAACGAGCATAACCTTTTACTCAAAGGTCGGATTTTAGCAAACTCGGTGGCGTTGGAAAGAGGATTCAATTATCTATCATATCATAGGTCATGGCATACATAAGTCCTTTTGTGCTAAAAGTTATGACCATCTGAAGTTGACCCATCAACAATTTTCAGCTAACTGTTGTTGACCCTTACCTACGGTCAGACCTACGGACCGTAGATTGAACGACGATCCGTGCTGGTCGACCGTAGTTCGTGTCAGAGGCTAGGTAAATGAGGTCTTGATCCACGGACACAGACTACGGACTGTGGTCTGATCTATGAACCGCGGGTCTGTCCGTGAGTCGGGACTTAGCTGATTTTTCTAAGCTGGTTTGGGGAGGGGTTGCAGTGGTGAACCACGGACCACCATCACGGGCGGTGGTCTGATCTACGGTCCGTGGATGGTGACCGTAAGTTGCACCTGCAACTTCTCAAAATCTGCATTTTTGGTCTGTTTCAGATACGGGGTGTTACATTTGTGATTTGGAAAAGAATGTGTTTTGGGAAGAAGATGAAGATTGAAAGGGGTTGGGTCGGGGTGGGGCTAGATAGAATATGTTGACATTTTCTTTTTTTCTTTGAAAAAATAGATATAAAATGTGTTTGAAATAATTTTAAGCAAAAAATTATTTTTCTATAATTTTGGGGGACCAGTGCTATGTGCTAAATTTTAATTAGTATTTTGTCATGTCAGCGCAAGTGTATCACACACCATATTTTATTTTTTGCTGATTCAGAAACTTTTTAATAGGAACAATTTTTGAATAGTTAAAGTGTTCAATTGGTACTAATCTTAATGAAAATGTACCAATTGGTACTTTTTCTTTCACAAAGTAACAAAAATTGGGCTTACATTTGTAACTTTCAGCTTTTTGTTTTTCATAGTTATTCTATTTTTCACTACATATATAGACAAATATATATATTTATTTTTACATTTTACCCTCCCTAGGAGCTTCCACCCGTTTTGCTCCCTTAGTAACTCGAACTCACAACCTTCGGGTTGAAAGTGAGAGACACTTACCATCCGAGCAACTCCCTCTCGTCGACAAACATATATGAGAAAGCTGATTAAGTTATATTTTCTATTTTCGCATGCAATAGTTGCTAGAATTATTGGTTTAAATTTGAATTTTTTTGATGGATCATCAAATGAACTTTATTTAGTCATTCATTACGTATTTCATTAGAATTTGAATTGTATTATTGCGTAAATGAGATCAATAATTAAATGACTAGTCAATTATACTTGTGATCTTTCAACTATATTCAATTTCACAATTAAGATTTCAAATAAATTTCTAAACTATTTACAAAGTATATGACGCCGTTATATTTCTGTTATACGTATTCATTCAATCTTTATCAAAGTTACCTATCACATATTATTTTTTTGTTACTTTTACATTATAATAGCTATAAAAATTCATATCGTCCTTTTTATAGTACTCCCTCTGTCCCATTTTATATGATGTACTTTGATTTGACACAAATTTTAAGAAAAATGAAAAGACTTTTAAAATTTGTGGTGCAAAATGAATGATAGAAATTTGTGTGGTTGTAAATAATTTCATTAAGGATAAAAAAGACATTTCATAGGAAAGCGAGTCATATAAATTGGGACAGAGGAAGTATTAGTTTCCAAGCTAACCATGAGAATTAATTTTGATGAGATTCAAGTCTTGACACAAGTTTAGTATGATTAAGATCAATGTTCACAAAATTACAAATTTTAATCCAACAATAGTAAGGATATCTCACCTTACACTAGCCAGTTGTTTGTGTATATATTCTCCATACATATTGGATAGCTAGATCCCTCATTAAGTTGGTGTCACAAGTCTCAACAATTTAAAATTTTAAAAAAATAGATACCTACAATTTCCTCATTTCAAACACTAAACAAATATCATTTACACTAATTAGTCACATTCAATTGTTGAAAATGCTAACTAACTTTGAAAAATGACCAAGTTTGATGCATTCTCTATTGTCCTTGTCCACACATTTAACACTCTTATTCACTATGATTAGCTCCACTTATGTCTATATACACAATCTCATTATGCATATTATACAAAATATATTTTTTTCTGAAAGTGATATCAATAATCTTATCTTATCTTTCTCATCAACTAGAAAACAAAGCATAGTATGAAAAAAAGTAATAATATTCAGGAGGATACAATTGTTGATTCATCATAGCTAAATATAAATGGATCAAGAATTCAAGATTCATACCATAATTCACAAATCACAAAGAAGAGTCACTCTTCAACTCTATAAAATATTAAATTTTATATCTTAAAGCTTATTAATCACAATAAGATGCAAATGCCCAACAAATTTTTCCTTAATACTCACTACTGACCTTCAGAAAAATTAAATACTAGGCACTAATTTAAAGAGGCAATTATCAAGTGGAAAGCATAATAAAAAAATATATGTTGGAAACCCTATCACCTAGATAGCAAACCCTTACCTCTAAACTGGAACATGACATGCAGAAGTGAACAAAATATAAGCTAACACCCTGTTGTAAGAAGATAAATACTCAAATTTAGTTTAGAAAATGTAGAACCTATTCAAGAAATACACTAAACTCTCTCCCAAAGAACTAGTCTAAACATGTATAAAAGCTTTTAAGAAATTATAATGCTCAAAATAATAAGACACAATTCTCACCATAAGGAAAAAGAGGTAGAAGCTTCAGAGATCATCTTTATCTTCAACATAAAACATCATTGATTATGAAATCAGACTATGCCAAGTGGTATAACAAGAATAGTATCAGTGCAAACAACACATATTGGAAGAGACATCATCGATTGATCTGAATCCATCACATAATATCATGCAAATAATCAAGAAACATGGAACTTGGAGATATAATCATTGTTATGTCTGCGATTTTACCATCTTTGGAAAAATCACTCTTGAAATGTTCTAAGTATAAAACATATAGAAATATTACTTAGAAAAAAGAATCACCATTTAATTTTTTTTTTAAATAAAAAAAACTTAATTTTAAAAAAATCTAACAGATTAAGTCTTTATAAATATAAAAAAAATCAGTAAAATGATTTCACCACCACTGACTAAAACTCCAACTAGAACTCCAATGAACGAAAGAAATCAGAAATTCAAGGGTTAAACCTTCGTGGGTTTCTCTTTGCAAGAACACTGTTCTTCGCCCTCAAAATCCGACTTCAAAACGCACTCCCAATCTTTGAGTATAGAGGGATATTTATAGGAAAGATTGGGCATTTTTGGGCAGAAATCTGGTAGAAATTTTGAAAATATTCAAAATCTTTTGAGAGGACAAATTGTAGGTGAAAATAGGGATAGAGTGATGATGAAAAGAAGAAAAAAAGGGATAGAGCTACTATTTCAGATAGATTTGAAGAGATAGAGACGTTTTGGAGGCCATTGATGGCGGAATCCGTCGAGCACAGTTAGAACCCCATGACTTTTTCAAGCTTCTATCCCTTTCCAAGGCCATCAGTAGAACAGTGATATGGTACAACTTTGAGATAATCAAAAAAGGCGGGAAAGGACGTTAGGGTGAGGGAGTGGCCGCTTATATGTTGATTTTTGTGCCAAATCTGGTGGATTTTAGGGCGAAGAAGATGAGGTCTTTGATGAAGACGTGAGACAGTGAAGGAGCGTCTGTTGGGGGAAAGGAAAAGAAAGCGTAGGGTATAGAAGTGTATTTATATGTGTATGTATATGTGTAAAATAGGGTGCTATCTATTTTATTCTCTAAATATAGATTTTTTTATTTTTTCAGACAATCAACTCTAATTCAATTCTTTATTTTACTCTCTAAAAAAAGAATATTTCTCTCTTTCCTCAATATTATATTATTATTTTTATTTTATTTTTATTTTCTTATTTCATAATATAAAAAATCATTTCTTCTTTTTGCAAATAATTACCCTATAATCTATATGATCTTCGTGTAATATAAATTTTGTTCTTTTCAAATTTTTCATTAAATATAAGATTATATTTTATTCTAAATTTCTAAATAAAATAAATTACAACAAATATTATGTATAATACATACTAACAAACAATTCAAATAAAAGTGAAATCATTGATGAAATAAAATTACATAATAAATACTCGACTTTCAAGACTATTATGTTGCTCTCATAATGCTCTATTAATGCATTACGGAGTTCAAAATGAGTAATTTTTTGTCCATATTTTTTTTTATGTGTAGCTAAAAATTATTTAAATTAACAATTTCATCTTGTATCCAATTATTTCGTGTACTAATTTACTTCCCCTATTCCATTTTGAACTATTGCAAAAAGTATTTTCATGCTCATTAAAAAGTGTAGTTTAATAATTTATCACTATAACATAAAAGTAGATTGTTTGAATTATCATGTAGATTTTGTGTATTCTTCATAGTGAAAAATAATTATAATTTTAAATTAAATATTTAAAGTGACAATTTTTTTAAATAAAATAAAAAATTGTTAATTCGGGATGAAAATAGTATACTTATCAATAGTATCTTTTTTTAGATGTTATATTACTTAGAAAATAATTCAACTATTAAAGACTTAATTAATAGTCTCATATAATATAAATAACATTAAAATAATTCGAAATTACATATTTAAAGTAATTTTTTAACAAATAAAATAGAAAATTATTAATTCGGATAAAAATAGTAACTTGTCAATAATATGTTTTTAGATGTTATACAGAAAATTAATTACAAATAATCAAGACTTAATTAATGATATAATAGAAATAATATTAAAATAATCAAAAAGTGAAATAGAGAGGTGAATAGTAGTTCTCCAAATTTCACCTCTCTATAAATGGAGGATAGAGAGTAATATGGAGAGGGGTTGGAGAGCCCATTCTCTATTTTACTCTCTAAATATAGAGAATAGAGAGTAAATAGAGGTGGGTTGGAGATGGTCTTAGGAATTTAAAATATGGCCAAAGGATTGCAAATTTAGCCGATTGAGTGGCATATTGCATTAGAAATTTAGCCAATTGAATTTAGAATGTAGCCAAACCGAATCAATTAGCTAAATTTGACTGAAATTGAAATAAGACGAATAATTATCGATTAATTATTTGAGCTTCTTAATCTAAACAAGATAAAATAATTATCAAGACATAAACCAATTATTTAAAATGAAGACTAATTTACACATGATTATGAAATTAACTAATTTAAAGAAAGTAAGCATGTATTTATATTAAACACTATTTTTAGGTTATTTATTAAATATTTATATAGTAGATAAAAATTATATATAAATATATAAATTTATCTAAGTATTTCTGAAAACTAACAAGATTGTTTTGATAATTTTTTATTTAAGACGATGATTTAAATTGTTTGAAATTGAAGAAACTCAATAATTAACCTGAATCTCATAGGGTCAAATTGGGTGTCAACAATTGCCCCATTCTTTGGGTAGGATTGATGAAAGAGAACCCAGGCAAAGAAGATTAACGAATCCAATTTAGACCGAACCCATTTTCATCTCTTTTAAAGAAAGGCTCAATATAGATTTTGAGGAATTATGGTCTGACCCTAGCATTGAGTTTCCTATATAGATCAAGTTAAATGATAATTCAGGTCATTTATTGTTCAAAAGAACGCTTAATTTAATGTACGATTCTGAAAGAATTCAAAAGTTATCCCGATATCAAATTATGAGGTAATCGAAACGCTCAAGAATAAGGTTTGAGAAAGACTGTTGGAATACAGTCGAGTTTTCAACATTAAGCCCGCCTACATATCCCTAAACTTGGGGTATCAGGCTTTCTATAGTTCAACTCGATTGGTTGAAAAGGAAATCACTTTTCCTAAGATATCCTTCGGTTGGGAAGAATGAAAAATAAGTTGAGTATGAAAAAGAGGGCTTGCAATCTTTTAGTTATTGTAACACCCCAGAAATTTTTTGAGCCAAGACTCAAACCATCCTTCGTAGTGAGTAAGTTTTTAGCAAGGAATCTAAATTTTTCCCAAGTGTTAAGGTCACTAGATGTAGCATCTTGAGTTCCAAAAAGAACTAAAGAAAAAATCATTCAAGTCATTCCTAAGCTCCTTTAAGTTTTGGGTCAACTTCGAACGACCATAACTTTCTGTACAAGACGAGTTAGGTGGCCCATAAGATATCAAATGAAAGGTCTTTGAATTATCTTTGAATACGTATTTATACTAAACACTATTTTCAGGCTATTCATTAAATATTTATATAATAGATAAAAATAATATATAAATTAATATAAATATATAAAATTATATAAGTATTTCGGAAAACTAACAAAACTATTTAGATAAATTTTTATTTAAGACGATAATTTTAAATTGTTTGAAATTAAAGAATCTCAGTAATTAACCCGAATTGCATAGGGTCAAGTCAAAATTAGGTGTCAACAACTGCCCTATTCTTTGCGTAGGGTCGATGAGAGAAAACCTCAGGAAAAGAAGATTGACGAATCCAATTTTGACCAAACCCATTTTCATCTCTTTGAAAGAAAGGCTCGATACAGATTGAGGAATTATGGCTGGACCCTAGCATTGAGTTTCCTACGTATCTCAAGTTACATGATAATTCAGGTCATTTGTAGTTCAAAACAACGCTTGATTTGATGTACGATTCTGAAAGAAATCAAAAGCTATCTCGATATCGTATTATGAGGAAATTAGAATGCTCAAGAATACGATTTGAGAAAGACTGTTGGAATACAACCGAGTTTTCAACATTGAGCCCGCTTACATATCCATAAACTTGGGGACTTAGGCTATCTATAGTTCGACTCGATCGGTTGAAAAGGAAATCACTTTTCTAAGATATCCTTCGGTTGGGAAGAATGAAAAATACGTTGAGTATGAAAAAGAGGCTTGCAATCTCTTAGTAATGAATGTGAAGCTCTTCACATCCATAAATAAGAACTTACACATACATAATTTTTAACACTTTTGGTGTATTTTCACTTGGATTTGAAGATATGCTTCCAGTTGGAGTTGAAAATTACACCGGATGCGAAACTAAAACTGTAAGACCCCCAGAAAATACCCACATGCTTTTTGATAGGGGTGCAGTTTAATTGTGGTGGAAGTCGCTCCTTAGCTCGTGTCCAAAGAATTTGATATTCCTCCTCAGATTATGTCCCAGTTCGCTGCTAAGAAAAGGTTTCACGTCGTGCTGCATCCTTTTTATGGCGTCTGCACATGTGGTTTAATTGGGAATTCATCCTCTCGGATGTTTATGTTTGGACGTCTGCCTCCTTCAGCTTTGACGTAGAGCAAACAATGCATCCTTCCAAAGTTGATGTGATTCATAATATACTTATTGAACGTTAACCTCCTCTAGTTTTGACGCAATATCCGATGAGTTAATATGATGTAATATGTATTTGGCCCTCTTGAAAATGATATCACTTCTTTCGGTGAATGATATGGATGACCACTAAGGATTCTAGACATCATCAATGTTGCTTAGCATGTCCTCCCAACATTTAAACACAATTATTAGTCACTCATGGACCAACATTTAACAATCACACAACTAAGAATTATATACACTCGGTTCACTCAACATACAAGAGAATAATTAAACATGTATTAGGTGTAGTACTCGAGCCAACTAATAGTATCCCGTACCAGGTGTGGTATACGAGTCAACCAAGAGATATCATGTACCATGAGTGGTATTTGATCAAACCGATAATATGTACCAAGTGTGGTACCTGAGTCAGCCAATAGTCACACAATCTATCACAATCATAATCACAATGAAATACAATCACACTTGTAAATGCAAGTAACCAAAACACCTTAATTGCAATTCATCATTTCACATTCAATCCTTATGTTTTTCCCCAACATGCATTGTACAAGTTTCACTATAGAAACAATTGACTTACATAAATAACATACTTGGAAAACAACTACCAACACCTACTCTCTGACGACTCTTTTCAAATAGTTTTTCTTACTTATGACCAATAATTAACCCATCGGTTACCACCCATAGAATGACACCAGCAACATTTGTAAGACAAACATCAACAAGTTAAGTACCTTACAACCCTAGACAACTATGATTCACACAGTCGTCTGCCTAACTCCACACCCGTAGACATATACAACAAACTCCCAATAATTCACAAGGTATTATTCAAGTGAAGACATGTCTAACTACTCGGTTAAAAGTTTAGCCTACTTAGAGGCTAAGCAACATTTGAAGAACTTGGAATACAAACTTCTAGATTTGTGAAGGCAAACCTTGACAGACGTAGACCAGAATTTCATGGGTTTTTATCTTTCTTGCTCTGAAATCCCTCCCCTCCCTTGTTCCCAAGCTTGGAGTGACTTTGGAGGATATTTTGAGTAACCCTTGTCTGTTTTACCAATCAAAAGTGGGAGAAAAATAAAAGAACTTATGTTTTCTAAAGTCTAATTTCGTCATCCACGCTATAGAGGCCATGCAGGTGATATAGCATCACTATCATAGAGGGAGTTTTCCCGCTATGACGAGCTGACGTCAGCCCAAATCAAATTTAAATTTCAAAAGTGTTGTTGTATCACCCCAATTTTAAATTGGCAGCGTATTTAAAAGATTTTTTGAGACTTCACACGAGGTGCCTTGAATAACGACAAAATACGTTATTACAATAGATACTAATTTACCCATTGTTCGTCTTCAAACGATTATTAAGATGGAAGGAAAGAGAGATTAATTACAGAAAACCATCGCCTAAATTTTTGGACAAGATTATGAGAGAGATGAAGCATCACGCGAGTCATAAACTATTACAACATCCCACGAATTTTTAAATAATACTTAGCAAATTGATCTCATAATTCATGTTAAAAAGGAACAAAAATAGAAAGATAAAAAAATAAATTTACTCTATCAACAACAAATTTATAAATGATATTTTCTCCTGACACAATGAAATATTGTGTCACTTATGTTGCATCACCTCATGCTGTTTCAATTTATAGTTAATATACGAAATTACTATTAATTATGTAGATAAAAATAATCAAAGGGGGGTAAAAGAAAATGAGATGTTGTAGAATTATTGTTTTATTTGAATATTTTACATGTCTAATTTCATATCAATGAATTACAAGATTTTCAGTTAAAAATAATTTTTGACTTGATGAAGAACGGTGTCACCTTGTTAAACAATGATAATAGATCTCTAAATTCTTTTATGAGGTTTATGTATAGAATAACTCAGTTAAGATATATTAGTGATTTTCGGAAAAAAATAGTAAGTTGAGCAAAAGATGTTAATTTCCTGGTGCATCTACCTTATTGTGGTATTCCTGCATGTTATTTCATGTTGTTGAATTGAAAACTGTCATAATAGAAGAACGGAGGAGAAATATGCTAAGTAGGTCTATTTTTTCAAATTTAATCATCTATTAATGTCTTAAGCTAGTTTCAAATAAGATTTTTTTGTCTTTCATATTATTGAATTGTAAACGTTCACTGCAATTGAATAAATTTGTGTTGTAACTTTAGCTATATTAAAAAAAAAATTCATGATAATTTTTTAACAAAGTGTATCAATAATTGAATTAATGCAAATTCCTCAAATAAATTATAAGACAAAGCAACAAGCACAAGATATAAGATTTATAAAGACATAAATCATGCATATAGAAAAAATAATTTAGAAGAATAGAGAAAGAAATCTTAATATCCTAGGTTTCAGTGACGAATTAGGTATTACAGACAACCTAAGAAGCGATTGCTACTGGGACATGTCTATTTGGAAGGCATTGGCTAGATTTCATCTAAGGAAGACATGGTTCTCAGAGAATGAATACACCATCATGAATTAATTACAAAGAAATAAAATTTGTTAGGATTTGTGGCCAAGAGAAACAAGAAGGAGTTTTAGAAAGGTGTGTTCTTAGGATTTGAAATAAAAATTGTTAGGATTTGAAAGGCACTGCAATCTTTTTTCTTGTCATAGCTTCTTCACTCCTGTTACTTGAGTAGTTAGATTTTTCAAAAACCATCCCCACAAGAAGGGTTCTGAATGATCTTTTTTGAAACGCCTAACCCTTTTCTATGACTTTGTTGGCCGACGGCCAGATTCCTCCGGGGACTAGTTGCAGTTATTTTCCCTTTCCAGCACAAGTATAAAGCTTGTATCTATCATGCCTGCTGAGAAAACTTATGTAGATGAAAATAATAAATCCTTACGGAAGTATATCAGTTTGATAGGGGTGTTCCTCAGGTAAAATGGACAGAGAAAGAAGTAGAAAGAATGAACCATATTGAATATCTCAAATATGTGGTGATTGAAAAATTCTCATATGAGTGGGTGTACCTTCAAGAATTGAGAGAAAACATTCCTAAACAACGTGATGTGAAATGAGGTTGTCAGATTATATTGGATTGTTTTGGAGTAAATACATTCTTATTAGTCTGAGGATTTTGTTAATCTTATTTCTAAGGGAGATTTCTATATCACATTTAGGGTACTCGTATTTGATGTACACTGATCTATGACTCTAAATTTAAGGTAAATGAAGAAAAATCAATGGTCATGGCTTGGATATCCTTCCCTAACCTCTTACTTACATTCTTTATCAAAGAGTGTCTATTTTCCCTAGTATCGGCAGTAGGAAAACCTATCCATCTAGATCAAGCAACTATAAACAAGAAAAAATCTAGTTGTGCATGTGTTATGGTTTTAGAAGATCTTAAAGACACTTTTACTAATGTTTCACAAATGAACATAGAGAATGTTGAGACAGGAGAAATAAGGTTGAATATGATTGCTATACAGTATTATTATGTCCCTAATTATTGTTTTGAATGCAAGATGCAAGGGCATAACAAAGACAACTGTAAAGTTCTCAATTATAGTGATGACCAACATAATTCACAATAGACACATGGCAAAGCTCAAATCAACCATAAGTTGCAAGATGCTAAAGTTTAAAAAAATGAAAAAAAGGAAGAGCCAAAATACTTTCAAGTGGAAAAGTGGGAAAGACCTTGGCAACAGGAATGTGGTGAGGGATAGAAGGGGGGAAAGTGAATAATTTTGTGATACCTTCAGCCGCACCTCAGTTAACCATAGTAGTGGAGAACAAATTTAGGGCTCTTGTTCAGGAGGAATGTGTTAAGGCAGGCAACAATATAATGACAAACAATGTAGAAAATAAAGGGGATCTATCACAAGAGAAAGGGGAAGGAGGACAGAAAATGACTGCAAAAGAATGGTTACAAAAGCGTGTGAGTCCGTCTTGCATCAATAGTCTTCTCATCTAAAGTTCAGGGACTATGCAGAGATATCAAGAGATGATAAACAGCCTGCAAAAGAGTTAAATAATCAAGAAAAAGATATTCAAAGTAATGAAGTAACAAGAAGTAGTGATGACAAAGATGAAGAGGAGAAATCATACAACATAGATGATGGTGAGATGAACATGGATATGGAAGATTTAGAGATAGCCAATGTCTCAAATAAATGCAATAATCAAGAGAAGCATTGAAAGCAACATAAACAAGAAATGCAAACTATAGTAGCTATTATTTCTACTAATCAAATAATTATAAGCCCAGAGAAGTATGGAGAAATACTTACTATTAATGAAGAGACGATTAAAGACATGGATAATATAATGATATCAAAAGATTCAATAGATATGGGTTACATTATATTAGTCCTGAAAAATACGGTAAGGACCATAATAGAGCTAAACAACAAGATGAAATTAGAGCTAACAACTCATTTAAGAATGTGATCAGTGCTTATACAATAGGTCAGTGTAGCAATAACAGTAACAATGGTATAGTAATTTCTAGTTATGAAACTGCAAGGGATAATAATATGGCAATAGTGGTGTTGCCCACAACATTGCAGCCTAATGAATACCAAGTAGTGATGGTCCATACTGAAATACCAAATAATACGTTGCATAACATTCTCATTCTTAATTTGGTCGACTCAGAGCCAGAAGATCTAATAGAGAATAAGGGGTTAATTGTACTATAGTTTCAGAAGCAAATAAAGAGTAGATATAGAGTGACACAGATCTTTCTCCAAGGGTAATGAAGGTTGTCAAGTTAGCTAGAAATGGAAAGAAACAAGGTGACGGAGAATCAGCTCAACCTCTTAGAGTTCAACCAAGGAGACAGGTTATATCATAATATTCAAAAAATAAATGAAGGCACTCATATGAAATATTAGATCATTAAGGTCTCAACATACATTTCAAAGAGTGCAAATGTTGCATAACTTTCACAAGTTTGCATTTGTTGCACTGATGGAGCCTTGAAATAGACGATATAGAAGGAGACTAAGAATTCCTATGGCAATCCACAACGGTAATGGAAATATATGGGTGTTTACTAACCATGGCTTTGATGTGCGCAACACAGATCAACAACTCACTGTTTTGTTGCTTAATCAAAATTCTACATTTATCTTGTATGTAACTTTTGTATATGCTATGTGCGACAGTTCTTAGAGGCTAGAGATTTGGGATGATTTATATCACATATCATATATTTATAGGTATGGATAGACCATAGCTAATTGGAGGAGACTTCAATGTGGTACTTAGTAGGGGGAGAAGATAGGGGGTCTACCTGTTGTGACTCATAATTATGACGAATTTAAGACTTGTATAGATTCTTGTGACCTCTCCCAAGTGCAATTTAGGGGAAGTCCATTTACATGGTGGAATGGTAGGGTGAAAAATGATTGTATCTTTGAAAAATCGGACAGAATGTTGATAAACACAGAGTGGCAGAACCTGTTTTCGTACATAGAGGTTGACCATTTGCCCATAACAGGCTCAGATCATGTCCATATGCCACTTAACAATGAAGACAAAAATTCCATCCAACAGAAACCTTTAAGGTTTCTAAAACTCTAGATAGAGCATGAAATCATCAAAGATGTGGTTAGGTTGAATTGGGACCTCCCTATCTCTTCTAATCCCTATTTAAACTTTAAGAGGAAGATTAAAAATGTTAAGAGAGCCCTGTCTGCATGGAGTAGGGAAATCTTTTGGGATATTTTTCAGCAACTCATCATTAGAGAGGAGAATCAAGAATTAAGGAGAAACTATTTGAAGAAACGCCATCATGTGAGAATAGAGCTATTATGCATAGAGCCAAAAATGAGTATCATAAATATCTTCATTTTTAAGAAATGTTCTGGCAATAAAAGGTAGGATATGAATGATTTAAAAGTGGTGAAAGTGGCAATAATTCAAAATTCTCAGGGTTTATGGTTAGAGGACGAAAGAGATATAGCAACTAAAACCGTAGAGCATTTTCAGAATCAGTTCAAACAGGATATGTATGCTACTAGTTTTCCCTTGTTATCTCATATTCCAGAATTAATCTCTAATGGAGAGAATACATGTTTGGAGGTAATTTCAGATGGTGAAGAGGTGAAGAATGTTGTGTTCAGATTCAATGGAGATAACTTTAGTGGTCCTGATGATTTGACAGGTTGATTCTTGATAATGCTCAAATGTCCTCTTTAAAACCAATTAAAAGGGAAAACGGTTGTAGTCACTAAACACACAATGAAGAGTAAGGGGTCGAATCTCACAGAAAATGGTATATCGTAAAGAATTCTTATAAAAAAAATTGGATTGTTAAATCATTCATTTGTAATAGTAAGAACAAGTGGGTATATCATTTCACCAATTTAATAAAAAGTTTTGGTTATCAATTATCACAATTAAACTAAATTTTGGAAATTTCAAGATTTAACAAGCAATCTAAAGGTGCGGGGATTGGAAATCGATGTTGCATAGGGGTAATAGTGTTGCTATATAGTGATGATGTCACGCCCCGAGCCTACACCCTGGGCGGGACTGGGACTCGAGAACCATTTATTGCCCCAAGCGAACCCTTGGCCTGGCTAGACTCTCAACAGAAGACTCTAAGCATTATTACAATGATCAAATGCACTTATAAAACAACTGTCTCAAATTAAACTCAGAATGTTTAAGGATAAAACATTCAACTAGCCATAGATGGCAACTCAAGTCTTAACATAAGAAATAACAATGTAAAGACAATTGAACTACTAACTGTCTATGAAGCCTCTAAAACAAGGAGGGATGTCAGGACAAGACCCCCGATCATCCTAACAACTAAAGTACTAAAGCAATGTAAAAGGAGCCCTCCGGAAAGCAAGGAGGCTCACCAACTGATCCTGAGTGCTCAACTGGATCAACGAGGCGTTGTATGCTGATTCTGGTTACCTGTGTCTGCATCATAAAATGATGCATGCCAAATGGCATCAGTACATTGAATGTACGAGAATGGGAGGGGAATACTAAACAAGACATAAGCTTGAAAGGAATCTGAAAAGAACACTTACCTTGTATTTACTCAACTCATGAATAACTCAACTTAAATGCAAAGTATAAACAATAATAAACGTGCAGTTTATACAAAGCATTTAAAACAATAGGTGACAACTCAATGTATTAACTAGATACAATAACAACTCAGTTTACTCATTTAATAAAGTAATATAATACTGTGAGAGCTTCTCTAACCGACAACCACCACTATGAGCCTAAGTGATGATACATCGTCTTGCCCACGCTGCCAGAACTGTCCTATACTTAGCCGTCATATAGAACGCCTTAACTAAGTGGATCCACTATTCTATGCTAAAAAGCACTAAGGAATCATCTAAAAAGTATGATATTTTCAACCCATGATGGCTACATGGTTTATGGAGACTTGAGTTATTATGAACTCACGTCCCCATATCGGTGCTTAATACTACTCCAAAAATATACTCAGATCATATGTTTTTAAAACAAAACTTTTCTTTGGTTTGAGATAATTACTCAAAACTTAGCTTAAAAGCTCATCTTGGAAATTGGTGTTTCCTTTCTTGCTCAAATATGAAAACATTTTAACGCTTGGGAATACTTAGTTCCCATATAATCTTTGAAGAAAATGAACTTTACTCTTACTCTTTACTCAACTCAAAGCTTAAATCTTAAAACAAAGTTAAAACGTTTGTGAAAGACTTTTGGAACACTCTATGAACTTCTATTGACTTAACTCTTAACCTCTTGACTTAACTCTTAACTTCCCTTGAATTGAAGTATGGATTCAAGGCTCATGATCTCATGTTAATGATGATTTAATGATGTTTAGACGTACTTTAGAGTATAGAAATAGATTAGAAAACATAGGTACGATGCTAAGGAACTAGTACGAAAAGAAGGGGGAAAAGGTGGAAGAACTGGCGTCCCTAGCACTCTAAGAGGCGCGGGGCGCCAACCCTTGAATTTCAGGGACTGACTTGGGGAGCTCAGGCTGGCGCGGCACCCCAAAGATCAAACTTCAGAGCGCCATTTGGGGAGCTCTGGCTGGGGCGGACCCCCAGGCCCCTGCCCAGGTGGGTTCTGACTTTTCTTCTTCATTTTTCAACTCTAAACCCCCTATTTCAACTTGGTTCTTTTCCCAAACACTTAGAATCAACTAAACCATCAATATATGTAAGATTCTACTCGAAATCACACCTAAAATCATGAATCAAACTCAAGGAACTTCAGAAACAAGAATCCACAATATTTCAAACGAATTATCATCAAGAACTCATAATATTTGCTTTCAAATCTACATAATTTCGCTGAATTGAATCATACTTGGCATATGGGTGAACTAACCCAACTCTATGTGATCTCACATACCTCGTAGGGATTACCCCTTGACGAAATCCACGATCTTAGCTTCGAAAATTTGACGATCCTTGCTTTTTCTCCTCTTCTTTTCTCTTTTCTCAAAACCCTAACTCTTTTTCAATAGCGTAAACTGAATCCTATCAGTTTAGACCCCATATTAATTACCAAAAATGAAATTAAAATAATAGGTTATGGAAAAGACCAAAATACCCTTCTAAAATCCGGATTAGACTTTCCTTATCTAAACAACCCAACTTCAAATGGGCATATCTCACTTGTACGAACTTGGAATCGTGCAAACTCGGCGGCGTTGGAAAGATAATTCAAAGATCTTGACTAAGTTATCTTGTAGCACACCCAAATCATCCTGATCTAGGAGTTATGGTCGTTTTAAGTTGACAAAAAACTCAAACTTAACATAACTTAACCAATTTTCCAGATTTTTCATTCTTTCCAAAGATGACTCTTTCTAATTCTAGCTATTTCTAGTTCTTTCAATTAGCGAGATGTTACAATATATCCCCCTTGGGAACATTCATCCTTGAATGAGATTACTCTTATTAGGCTGAGGGTGTAACATCTAACATTCAGCTCAAACACCCAACAAGCAAATCTAACACATCAAGTATATAAATTAAAGAGTTCTAAGAAGAGAATTAGTACTTGGATCTGGAATTTCTCTGGGCTCAAATAGATGTGGATATCTCTTCTTCATATCCTCCTCAGCTTCCCAAGTAGCTTCCTCAACAAACTGATTCCTCCGAAGGACTTTGACTGACTCTACTTCTTTGGTCCTCAACTTGCGAACTTGATGATCTAGAATCTGAACAAGAATCTCCTCATAAGATAAGTTGTCATTGATACAAATATCTTCAGTTGGTATGATAAGTGAAGGATCTCCCATGCACTTTTTTAACATGGAGACGTGAAATACCGAATGAACCGTTGCTAACTCTTGTGATAGCTCTAACTTATAAGCTATATTGTCAATCCTCTTGGATATTCTGTAAGGACCAATATACCGGGGACTAAGCTTCCCTTTCTTACCAAATCTCATAACACCCTTCATGGGTGAAACTTTCAAGTATACCCAATCATCTACTTCAAACTCTAACTCCCTTCTCCTAACATTAGTGTAGGATTTCTGACGACTCTACGCCGTTTTCAACCTCTCTTGAATGACTTTCACTTTCTCCATAGCTTGATGAACTAAGTCTGGTCCTATCAACCTTGCTTCACCAACTCCAAACCATCCAATAGGAGATCTGCATCTTATCCCATAAAGAGCTTTATAAAGAGCAATTTGGATGCTAGAGTGGTAACTATTGTTGTAAGCGAACTCAATGAGAGTTAGGTGATCATCCCAATTCCCCTTGAAATCAATCACACAAGCCCTCAACATATCATCTAAGGTCTAAATAGTGCGCTCTGCTTGACCATCTATCTGAGGATGAAAAACAGTACTTAAGTTCACCTTTTGAACCCAAGCCTTTCTGAAAAGATTTCCAGAACTGTGCTGTAAATTGCGTACCTCTGTCTGAAATAATCAAAACTGGCACCCCATGAAGTCTAACTACATCTTGAATATACAACTTAGCATAATCCACTATTGTATGAGTAGTCTTTACCGGCAAAAAGTAGGCTGATTTGGTCATTCGATCCATAATCACCCAAATAGACTCATGCTGCCTGCGAGACCTTGGTAAACCTGTGAGGAAGTCCATATTGATCATATCCCACTTCCACTCCGGAAGTTCTATATTCTGAGACATACCATCGGGCCTTTGATACTCTACTTTAACTTGTTGGCAATTCGGGCACTTAGCAACAAACTCTGCAATGCCCTTCTTCATACTACTCCACCAATAAACTTCTCTCAAGTCTCGATACATTTTTGTGGAACCTGGATGGATAGAATATCTGGATCTATGAGCTTCCTCCATGATCCTCTCTTGGAGTTCATCCACCCTTGGTACACACAACCTACCTTGATACGTCAATACGCCATGCCCCCCTTGTTCAAAAGACAATACTTTTTGCTTATGAACATTTGCCTTCAATTAAAGCAAAATAAGGTCTTGGTCATGCTTCTCTTTTACTTCTGACACTAATGATGATTTAGCCCCATTCATCACTACTACTTCTCCTTCTGTGGAATCCATCAGTCGAACTGCCAATCGGGCAAGTCTATGAACATCTCTTGCTAGCTCTTTTTTATCTTCCTCAAAATGGGCGGTACTACCCATAGAAAACCTGTTCAAGGCATCAGCAACAACATTAGCCTTACCTGGGTGATAAAGAATACTCATGTCATAATCCTTGAGTAATTCTAACCACCTCATTTGTCTGAGATTAAGCTCTTTCTAAGTAAACACATATTGAAGACTCTTGTGATCGGTGAACACATCCACATGAACACCATAAATATAATGGCGCCATGTTTTCAAAGTAAATACTACGACAACCAACTCTAGATCATGAGTTGGGTAGTTCTTCTCATGAACTTCCAACTGTCTGGAAGCATAAGCTATAACTTTGTCATTCTGCATTAGCACACAACCCAAACCAACTCTAGACGCATCACAATACACAACAAAACCTTGAGTACCTTCTGGTAAGGTCAATATTGGGGCAGTAGTCAACCTCTTTTTCAATTCCTGAAGGTTTTTCTCACAAGCTTCAGACAATTTAAACTACACTGTTTTCAGAGTTAACTTGGTCAAAGTAAATGACATAGATGAGAACCCCTCTACGAACCTTCTATAATATCCAGCCAACCCCAAGAAACTCCTAATATCAGTAGGAGATGTGGGTCTAGGCTAATTCTGCACTACCTTTATTTTCTGGGTATCAACTTTAATTCCCTCTCCAGACACAATGTGGCCTAAGAATGCCACAGACTCAAGCCAAAACTCACACTTAGAGAACTTGACATATAACTCTCTATCCTTTAAAGTTTGGAGAACTATTCTGAGGTGACCAACATGATCTTCTTTATTCCTTTAATAGATTAGTATGTCATCAATGAACACAATAACAAACATATCTAAATAAGGTTTGAATACTCTATTAATAAGGTCCATGAATGTTGCAGGCGCATTGGTCAAACCAAATGACATAACTAGGAAATAATAATGACCATAACGGGTCCTGAATGTTTTCTTTAGAATATCACATTCCCTTACCCTCAACTGATGGTATCATAATCTGAGGTCTATCTTAGAGAAACAGGTAGCACCCTAAAGTTGATAGAAAAGATCATCAATTCTCGGAAGAGGGTACTTATTCTTGATGGTAACCTTGTTCAACTGGAGGTAATCTATACACATCCTAAGGGAACCATCTTTCTTTCTCACAAATAAGACCGGAGCGCCCCAAGGTGAGACACTTGGTCGAATGAAACCTTTATCTAGGAGGTCTTTCAACTGCTCCTTTAACTCTTTTAACTACGTTGATGCCATTTTGTATGGCGGAATAGATTAGGACGAGTATCTGGAAGAGTGTCTATATCGAAGTCTATTTCTCTCTCAGGAGAGACTGGGAAGATTTTTAGGAAATACTTCTGGAAACTCTTTTACTACTGAAACTGACTGAATATGAGGTACTCAACACTAGAGTCATTAACTCGGACTAAGTGATAGACATACCCCTTGGAAACTAACTTTCTCGCCTTAAGGTACAAAATAAAATGACCCTTAGGCACTGCTGAACTGCTACTCCACTCTATAACTGGCTCATTAGGAATTTGGAACCTAATAACTCGAGTTCTACAATCAATGGAGGCATAACAGGCATGAAGCCAGTCCATACCTAGAATGACATCAAAGTCTACTATGTCTAACTCAACTAAATCAGCCATGGTGTTCTTGTGATTGATGAAAATGACACAATCACATTAAACTCGCTCAGCTAGACTAGACTCCCCAACAGGTGTAGAAACACAAAAGGGTTCACAAAGTTTCTAAAGAAGAACATCAAAATTATTTGCAACGTAAGGAGTCACAAAACATAAACTTGCTCCTGGGTCTAGCAAAGTATAAACAGCAAGAGTAAAGACTTTGACCATACCAGTGACAACATTTGGAGAATTCTCTTGTTTTTTATGACTAGTGATCGCATAAAGGCGGTTTGCTCCTCCGCCAGTACAGAAAGTAGCTCATCTAGGTGCAGCTATGTCTGGTGGAGCAACTGATGAAGATTGGGCTCTAATGCCCTGATTTCCATTACCTTGCTAGTTCTTAGGGCGCTCTTTCATGAAGTGACGCTCTTGTCCACACTTGAAACAACCTGTGGAGCCATCACAACACTTACCTGGGTGAGTCCTTCAATATTTAGCACATGTAGTAGCCCAATTACCTCATTGTGCCACACTACCATGAGATTGTGCTGGTCTAGATCTGAAGTTCTGTGAATTCTGACCATTGTACTCACCTTTGTTTCTGGGTGCAGGTACACTAACAGATGATAGAGCAAGTCCTTTTTGCTTTTATTGGAAAAAAGACCGGTTCACATTATTCCTCTGCTGCCCGGACTCATTCCCTATCTTCACTTTCTTGTTTTTAAACTCCTCTCTATCCCTCAACTTCTCTTCCTCAACCTGCTGCACATAGACCATCAACCTTGCTATATCTATGTCCCTAATTAGCATGGCTACCTTGTTCTCTTTACTTGACACACGGGACAACCCAGCAACAAAAAAACTCATCTTGCTTCTCATATCCGCAACCATGTCCGGAGCATATCGAGAAAGTTCGGTGAACTTCAAGTTGTACTAATGAACACTTAGTAAATCCTGCTTAAGGGTGAGAAACTCTCGTACCTTGGCCTTTTTCAGTTCTCAGGGAAAGAAACGCCCCAAGAAGGCCTCTTCAAAACAAGCCCAACTCGCAGGGGGTGCTCTCTCAACTCTACCCTTCTTCCACTAGTCAAACCAAGTCCTAGCAATATTCTTCAGTTGATATGATGCTAGTTCTACTCACTCAGCATCGGCAACGTGCATAACTTCAAATACCTTTTGCATCTCCTAAATAAAGTTCTCTAGATCCTCAGTAGTGCTTGAACCAGTGAAACTTGGAGGATTCATCCTCAAGAACTTTCGGATCCTCGAAGTATGAGCCACTTCCTGTCTAGCTCCTCCTTATTGCCCAACCTGGTTAGTCATAGCTTGGCTCAACATTCGAATCACTTCTTTGAACTCAACATTTATGACTTTTCCTTGGGGTTGCACTTCAAGTGAATTAGGTACCCCTTGCTCCTCAACGTTCCTCCTAGCAGGAAAACCTCGGAAAGCACTTCATAGAGGCGTGATCTGAAAGACACGCGCAAGCACGAGTTAGAAGAAACTTTTTAGAGATCAAACTCTAACGCAAGAAATGAGTGTGAAAGAAGTGAGAAAATTTCCTAGGTGTCGCAACCTCCTAATTATAGATATGGCGTGCTTCACACCGATAACTAGGACTCTAAAGACACGACTTTATAGACTCCCTATGACTCTTGAACTATGTGCTCTGATACCAAGTTTGTTACTCCCCGAGCCTACACCCTGGGTGGGACTGGAATTTGAGAACCATTTTTGGCCACAAGCGAACCCTTGGCCCGGCTAGACTCTCAGCGGAAGACTCTAAGCATTATTACAATGATCAAATGCAGTTATAAAAAACTGTCACAAATTAAACTCAGAATGTTTAAGGATAAAACATTCAACTAGCCATAGATGGCAACTAAAGTCTTAACATAAGAAATAACAATGTAAAGATAACTGAACTACTAACTGTCTATGAAGCCTCTAAAACAAGGAGGGATGTCAGGACAAGACCCTGATCATCCTAATAACTAAAGTACTAAAGCAATGTAAAAGGAGCCCTCCAGAAAGCAAGAAGGCTCACCAACTGACCTTGAGTGCTCAACTGGATCAATGAGGCGCTGGATGTTGATCCTGGTTACCTGTGTCTGCATCATAAAATGATGCATGCCAAATGGCATCAGTACATTGAATGAACGAGTATACGAGGGGAATACTAAACAAGACATAAACTTGAAAGGAATCTGAAAAGAACAATTACATTGCATTTACTCAACTCATGAATAACTCAACTTAAATGCAAAGTATAAATAACAATAAAGGTGCAGTTTATACAAAGCATTTAAAATAATAGGTGATAACTCAATGTATTAACTAGATACAATAACAACTCAGTTTACTCATATAATAAAGTAATATAATAGTGTGGGAGCTTCCCTAACCGACAACCACCACTATGAGCCTAAGTGATGATACATCGTCTTGCCCACGCTGCCAGAACTGTCCTATACTTAGTCGTCATATAGAACGCCTTAACTAAGTGGATCCACTAGTCTATGTTAAAAATCACTAAGGAATCATCTTAAAAGTATGATCCTTTCAACCAATGATGGCTACATGGTTTACAGAGACTTTAGTTATTATGAACTCGCGTCCCCATATCGGTGCTCAATATTACTCCCAAAATATTCTCAGATCATATGTTTTTAAAACAAAACTCTTTCTCTGGTTTGAGATAATTACTCAAAACTTAGCTTAAAAGCTCATCTTGGAAATCAGTGTTTCCTTTCTTGCTCAAATGTGAAAACATTTTAACTCTTGGAAATACTTAGTTTCCATTTAATCTTTGAAGAAAATGAACTTTACTCTTACTCTTTACTCAACTCAAAGCTTAAATCTTAAAACAAAGTTAAAACATTTTTGAAAGACTTTTGGAATACTCTATGAACTTCTCTTGACTTAACTCTTAACCTCTTGACTTAACTCTTAACTTCCCTTGAATTGAAGTATGGATTCAAGGCTCATGATCTCATGTTAATGATGATTTCATAATGTTTAGACTTACCTTAGAGTATATAAATCGGCTAGAAAACATAGGTACGATGCTAAGGAACTAGTACGGAAAGAAGGGGGAAAAGGTGAAAGAACTGGCGTCCCTGGCGCTCTGAGAGGCTGGGGCGCCAACCCTTGAATTTCAGGGACTGACTTGGGGCACTCTGGCTGGCGCGGAGCCCCAGAGGTCAAACTTCAGAGCCCCAGTTGGGGTGCTCTGGCTGGGGCGGACCCCTGCCCAGGTGGGTTCCCACTTTTCTTCTTCGTTTTTCAACTCTAAACCTCATATTTCAACTTGGTTCTTTCCCCCAAACACTTAGAATCAACTAAGCCATCAATATATGTAATATTCTACTCAAAATCACATCTAAAATCATAAATAAAACTCAAGGAACTTTAACAACAAGAACCCACAAGATTTCTAACGAATTATCATCAAGAACTCATAATATTTGCTTTCCAAACTACACAATTTCGCTGAATTAAATCATGATTGGCGCGTGGGTGAACTAACCCAACTCTATATGATCTCACATATCTCATGTGATCACCCTTTGACGAAATCCACGATCTTAGCTTCGAGAATTTGACGATTCTTGCTTCTTCTCCTCTTCTTTTATGTTCTCTCAAAACCCTAACTCTTTTTCAATAGCGTAAACTGAATCCTATCAGTTTAGACCCCATCTTAATTAACAAAAACGAAATTAATATAATAGGGTATGGAAAAGACCAAAATACCCTTCCAAAATCCGAATTAGACTTTCCTTATCTAAATAGCCTAACTTCAAATGGGCATATCTCACTCATACAAACTCGGAATCGCGCAAACTCAGCGGTGTTGGAAAGATAATTCAAAGATATTTCCTACGGTATCTTGTAACACACCTAAAGCATCCTGAGCTAGAAGTTATGGTCATTTTAAGTTGACCAAAAACTCAAACTTAACATAACCTAACCAATTTTCCTGATTTTTCATCCTTTCCAAAAATGACTCTTTCTAATTCTAGCTCTTTCTAGCTCTTTCAATTAGCGAGATGTTACAGATGAACATCCATGAATAGGCTAAGTCATCTTTAATGATGCTAATCTTCTTTCGATCTCATAACATCCTTGCATAGAATATCATTTCAATCTCATCTATATGTCAATCTAAACAACTCAATAACTTACTTTATCCTCTCTTTCAATGCAGAAATAGGGTAAATAGATCTGAACCATAACCTCTATTTTCAAGCAAGTTACATTCATCAAACCTAAATTGCTAGTATTTGACTAATTACCCGCTCCAATCAATCTCTTTCGAGCATCAACCAGAGATCAGAAGTAGAAATTAAGTTTGCAACCTTAACACATAAAATCAATCACATGCTAATTAGACCAAATTTATTTATGAATAGAGCAAAACATAGCATAACACAAGACTCACTACATTAAATCAATACCCAACCCCATAATTTTACCCCCTAGATCTTGAGGTTTTAGCCACTCATCACAAAAAATAAAGAAATGATACCTTCCATGAAAACAACCATGTGTAGTATGAAATTAAGAAATTACAAGTAAACTCGCTTTGGATTCAACTTCAATCTATCAAATTCAAAAGCAAAGTAGAAAAACCCCAAAATCTAGAAAATGTTCTTCACAAAGTAAAGTGTTTCTCTCAAAACTCTCAATATTCAGAAATCTCCCAAAAAAATCTCTCTAAAATTTTCTTTGGGGCTATTTATAATTTCCCAAAATTTGGCCCAAAAACTCAATGCGTGTCTTGCTCAGCGACATTAGTCGAACTCATCAAACTCCTTCGACGAATCGCCAATCGAGCTTCAGCTCGCCTTTTCTTGATCTAGGTTACATGTGTTTGAACCTCAATGTGGGAACTCACTTTAGTCTGCCTTTCACGTTCGGTGCATCACCGAGTACCACCTTGGTTCGCCTTTCGAGCCTTCAATTTTCTCCTTGCACCATTATTTTTGGCGATCATCAGCAAGGTCGCCGTTCTCATATAGAGCATCACCTTTTTCTTTGGAGATCGTTAACATGTCTCGATAGGCACAAGTGTTGTGCACTATCATTTTGGGTGAGGTCATGCTCACTAGGCAAGCTGTCTTTCTCGTTTGGTGATCATCAATTTATAGTTTGTACTTCTTTTTGCATTTTTGGCCAATCTTTCAAACATCAATCATTGCCTTATCCATTAGCCTTCATTGCTGCAAATCATCAACATATCATCAGAATAGGACAAAATAAGGCATTGGAGACACTAATTATTAAGCTAAATGGACCTCAAATGAGTGCAAATCTACCACTCATCAATTCTTTCAAGTATGCAGGGATATTGTTGGCTATGACATCATAAGGATGGTGCAAGAGTTCTTTGTTGGTAACACTCTTTCAAAGTTTATAACTTGTACGAATTTCATTCTCATACCTAAGAAGGACAATATTCAAACCTTCTTAGTTATGAGACCTACTGTTTGAGTAATTGTTTTGATAAAGTTTTATCTAGAATTACTCATGATAGACTAGAGAATATTCTTCCTAATTTGATATCTTCTAATCAGTTTGGTTTTGTTAAAAGGGAAGTATTATTGAAAATGACCTCTTGGCTCATGAGTTGGTTACCAATATCACCAAAAGAGGAAAGCCTACTAATGTTATTATAAAGCTAGACATGGACAAATTGTATGATATAGTATCTTGGTTTTTCCTTATCAAAAGTGCTAAGGAAGATGGGTTTCTCTGACAAATTTGTAGATATGATTTCTAATAAATACCACTATGTTTTATTGAATGTACAATCTTATGGATTTTATCACTCTACTAGGGGAGTGAAGCGGGGAGATCCTCTCTCCCCCCAACCCTGTTTATTCTATCATCAAAGGTTTTTTCTGGAGCACTTTACTCCTTATTTGATGATCCTTAACTTGTAGGATATGAGATGCCTAAGTGGAGTGCTAATCTGAATCATTTAGCATATGCAGATGATACAATCATTTTTGCTTCATATCGTGATTATTCTTTGGGGAATATCATGGTTGTTTTACACGATTATGAAAAACAATCAGGTCAAAAGGTGAATAAGGAGAAGAGTTATTACTACTTGCACCAGAATGTAGCAACATGGATCTCACATCAGGTGGAGCAATGTACATGAATGAGTAAAGGTTCTTTCCCTATGAGATACTTAGTGTGTCCTTTCACTCATTCAAGGGAAAGGAAAGAACATTCACTGATCTATCTGAAAAGTAAGAGGGAAATTTCAAGCATGTAAAGGAAAGATGATATCATTTGGTGGTAAAGAAGTTCTTCTTCGGAGTGTTCTTCAAAGCATCCCTATTTATGTTCTTTTTGCTATCACCCCTCCTAAATATTTTATTAAGGAATTGCACAGGATCTTTGATAAAAAAAATTGGAGTAATAATGAATTAGGAAGTAAGCACTAGAATGGGCTAAGGTTTGTAGCCAAAATAGGAAAGAGGATTAGGCTTTAGGTCTATGTTTGATGTTTCTCAGGCAATGTATGCTAAATTATGGTTGAGTTAGAATTCAAAACACTTTATGATCTTACTTATTATAGAATAAATATTATAAAAAAACATATTCCTACTCTCGTACAATGTAAAAGGGGTTATTGGGTTTGAAAACACATGCTAGAGAATACGGAGTGCCTAGAACAATACGAACCTAAAAGGGGTACTTCTACGTTATGGTATGACAGCGAGATGAACTTCGGACCCTTATACTTGTATGTGCACACTTGTCACCCTATGAGGGACATTGGGGGAATTCTTAACTGAAGAGGATACAAATTTTGTTGCTTTACAAGATGCGTACCCGAGGGTGTTGAAGACCATATCAGGCTTAACATGTATTTTGTATAGCAGGAGAACATAGAGATAAATCCTAGTGGACTAAGTCTAGTACAGGGAAATTTAGTGTTAAAAGTGCTTGGGAGTTTCTAAGACAAAAGGTTGACATGAATGAGGACTTGAAACATTTATGGATTAAACGGTTACCATTTAAATTCTCCTTTCTTGCTTGGAGAATTTGGAACGGTAAGTTTCCTGTGGAAACCTTAATGCACTATTGGAATCCTAGCATATCTTAGAATTGTAGGTGTTGTTCTATTCCAATAGAGGAGACTATTGAACACTTATTTCTAAAAGGTGAGGTAGCTGTCAAAACTTGGGATCATTATTTTAGAGTTGCTGGTCTCGTAGACCCTATGCTCAATCTAAAACAAACTATGAAAAAATGGTGGACTCCAGAATGTAGCTTTAGAATTCAAGTGGTTTATCAAATTGTGCCCATTATTATTTTGTGGTGCTTATGGAAGAGAAGGAACACTATTTTACAGGGAGGTTCATTCTCATAAAGGAAGGTTATTTGGGAGATTAATGACATTATTTTGAAGGTAATTAGAACCAGGTTTAAAAGAGATATTAGAGGGAATGATTGTACTGATATCGTTACGGAGCTACAGAGGAACATAAATACCTATATCATAAATGTTGTCAGATGGATTCCTTATCCTGTTAATTAAATGATATGGAATACTAATGGAGCATTTCAGTGTAACTCAAGACCTAACTCGACAACCTTTTGCATTAGAGATCACGCTGGTATCCTGGTTGTGATTAAAGGTTTCAAAATTAAAGATACTACTAATTTGGTAGCGAAAGCTAAGGCTATTAGAGATGGGTTGTTGTTTTGTAAGAAGAATTTTTTATCACCTATCAGTATTGAAATGGACTCAATGTCCATGGTACATATGTTAGAAGAGAGGTGGGATATACCTTGGAGTGTGATATTGGAGATTCACTACATAAACTAGTTGAGGAGATCTGTATCGGCAAGAGTACAACATTCCTTTCAAGAAGGAAATACTTTTGTTGATTATTTTGCTAACCTAGTTTTTGATTTTGCAGGTGACTTTTAATGTAACAACATTCAGGACATACCAATATAAGGGCGAAGAATTCTAAATTTGGACAAAATTAACACTCCTCAAATAAGAAGAAGACTTATATATTGATATATAACAATATAATCTTATACATGTTACTGTCTATGATAGATACATTCTGAAGTTGGCAATTAATATCCTAATTCTTTAACTATGGACTGAAATAATTTCGTAATGATTTGAGTATATGCACCTGGTGAGAGCTTTGAGGTGTTCGTCAAATACCAAATCAGGTCTTTAATTTTGAAGAACTTGATCTCTTGGGTGGTATTAATTTCTATTGAGATTCAACCTATTGAGATGCAAAGAGGAAAAAGAAATAATGATTTTCAATTAAAAAAAATTATGTATACGAAGCTTATGTCGCAGACAGTGGCCTCATCAAAAGATAGATTCAAGCTATGAATAGAAAATATGGGCTACAATATTTGTTCTAACTTGGCTTACCCAAAATGAGGAAACTGTGGACAACCATGAATGTTGAAAAGTCATCTTGAGAGTTGATGAACTTCAAATGCTTAGTAAATGTCCCATGTTAGCTAGGGAATGTCAGTTCTGACAAAGCTCAACTCCAATCAGTTGGTCTGCAGAGGTTGGAAGCAGGTAACAAGGAGGGATCAGATCTAGGGATGAAGAAACCTGAACTTTGTTTTTACATATTGTTGGTCCGTTCTCTGTACTTTCCCTTTTGATGTTTTTCTTTTGTTTTTTCCATTTGGAAAGGGTCACTTTTGGCTCAATTGTACATATTCTAATTCTTTTGTTAATAAATGAGCCTTTGAGCCCTCTTTATTTTTATTTTTAAAAAAATACCTTCATCGAAGCTTGAGTTTGTTAGAGCTTTAGAACAAAATCTTGAAAAACTAGATTCTCTCTTCAAAGAAGAATAATTTGAATTTTTTTAGAATACGATTTAGAATTGTAACACCTCGAAAGTGTAAAACTGATTGAAATAAGTTGTAGAAAATTTATTGGTGCAAATTTATATGAAGTGAAGTACGCACCGTACTTTGTTCCACGGTCTGTGGATGACTGTTGTAGATGATGTCCTGAAAGTTGGGAAAAATTTCAATTGTCAAATGACTTTTTATGAGCCAACATGATGGCTCATGAATAGATCTACGGGTCCTGAATGAGGCTTGTGGATTTGAGTTCCAGAACTCAGTGTCATGACCAGGGACTACTCGCTAGTTGTAACATGGTGCTTAGAATCACAAACCCTTGTTATTGGCATAGTTATGAGTAACTAAATATGAACATGTAAAAGAATGAAAATGACTGAGCGGAAGCATAATTGTGGAATACTGGTTCAATATATTTTTGAACAAAGTTTTATATACAACAACAGTAATGTGAAAGAAATCTGAAATAGAATCGACTGAATACAACAACTCTAACTTACTGTCTATGAAGCCTCTATTAATATTGATTATAGTTAGCGGGACATGACCTCCACTTACCTTAATCAATACATATGAATAGAAATAACATACTAGAACTACAAAATGACTTGAGTGCCTGAAATACGAGAACTCATCACCTTCTGACTGGAAGTTGCGATCCAACTGACTAGGATCTTGATAGTAAGAACCCTAATCCACATCACATAAAAGATGCAGGCACAAGAGGTATGTGAATTAGTATTTCGAATGTACTGAGTATTAGATATATGTATACATGATAATTTGTAAAGCTGGACATATTAAATTCAAAACATGATATGCAAGATCAAGTGAAACGTGATAAAAGACATTATATAGAAATCATAAATCATATATGAGGTCAATGCATACTTAAAACCATTTGAGAAGCTTTTATAAAACCTTTGAAGAAAACATAGTTCTTTTGTGGAATATTTACCATTAACTGACATAGACCATGTGAGATATAACATGGAATTCAGTGTCAGTTCCACACCGAAAAGGGGTGTCCTTACTTTCCAAGATAAGAACCATAAATCTGAGCTAAAGTGGATCCACTAGCTAATGTCTATCTAAGACAATCATCCTAAGGTGGCACATAGTTTATGGGACATGGGTAATCGCCATAGTCCACTCGGTGTTAAGTAAAATCCCAACGAAATTAAAATAGTCATAATCATAATCATAGAAAAGTATTTGGAAAGACAATAATTAAGACTATCAATCCAATCATACGTTCATATTAGAATAGCTCCTTTAAAAATCATGATTCATACATATGTGAGAAAACCTTTCACAATTATGATTTCATAAGTATGTGAGAACACCTTTCACAATACCTTCATATGTGAGAAAATCTTTCACAAATCATTGACACTTACTTTAAAGTATCCTTAAATCATAAATTCATCTTTTCATAAAGCATGCATAAATCGTTTATCAAATTCATGATCATAGTTCATAAGTTCATAAGTTTTTCTTCGTAACTTCATAGTCAAAATCATGAATAATGCATGTGTTCATATGAATCAATTGAAAAAATGCACTTGTAGTAAAATATATTTTCCTTGAAACTCTTTAAAAATAATGCACTTGAAATTAAAGATAATAATACTTTCTTGAAATACTTTTTGAAAATAATGTAATTAAAACTAAATATACTTTCTTGAAAGACTTCTTTAAAATCTTGAACATATTTTATTCATGCAATACTGCATATGAAATACTACGACAAGGTTTTTAAATAACTTTGATTAAAAAGGGATCCATTTGGTATAAGAGCATGAACCATAAACCAATAATCATTAATGATATAAAGTACCATAATTTTGATGATAAAAATCAAGCATCAATGATAGGAGAGAGATAAAGGAAATTCGAAATCATAGAATCTTGGGTGAAAACACTAGCTTTGATCTAAAATATAAAAAATTTAGGAGTAGGACGTGAGGAAAAATAAAGTTTCCCACTTTGATAATCTTACATACCATAAACGTTCCATGAATATTGAAGAAGAACCCTAATTTGAAGAAGAACAATCAAGAAATCCTTTCTTGAGATTCTTGAATTAGTTTCTTGAATATCCTATGGCAAAGAATTGAGATTTCTATTATTGATCATGATTATGATCATGATTATACGAAGAAATTTGAGTTGGAAAGATTGAAACACTTGGAGAAGGACTTACTTTGAAGAAGAATCTTGAAAAAGATTTGGAAGAACATTACTTGAAGAAGAATCTTAAAAAATATTTGAAATAATCATGCTTGGAAGTCTTATGCTTTGATCTTCCTTAGAATTTTGTATTAGGGTTTGAGAGAGGAGAAGAAGGAATTAAAAAGATGAAAATAGGATTGTTTAGAGCTTTATAAGAGTTAAGAATCTATTTTTAAGGTTTTCCTAGTGGTATAAGGGGAAGAAAATTATCTTATTTAGAATTTCCCCGCGGCAAAAATGGAATTGCACTATATTATTTAGTAAAATGATCACAACTCTCTACTCCGAACTCGGAATGACGCAAACTTAGTGACGTCGGAAAAAAGATTCAAAGACCTTTAATTTGATAGGTTATGAGTCATGTAACTCTTCATATTTTAAGAGATATGGTTCTTTAAAGTTGACCAAAGTAAAATCTTATATGGAAACTTAACCGATAAGGAATCTTTCAACTAAACTTTGTGTTAGAGGATTATTATTATCTTACACTACTAAAAATTGTCAAAAAACAACGGCCAAAAGCGATGGACTGCGTCACTTTTTTGGTCAAAATCGACGGAAAAGCGACGCAGTCACCTCCGTCGCTTTTTAGCCCGACACTTTTCAAAATGCGACAGACTGCGTCGCTAAAAAGCTACGGAAAAGCGACACAGTTCGTCGCTTTTCTGGAAATTTTATTTTTGAAAATCCCTGAAAAGTGACGGACAAAACCACGGTGTCCGTCACTTTTCTGGGATTTAAAAAAAAATAAAACCCAGAAAAGTGACGGACAAAACCACGTTGTCCATCGCTTTTCCTGCAATATTTTTGACAGTAGAAACTGCTGCCCACCTGCAAATGCAATTCAATTCAACTCTACATTATTCAGCCCAATCAAACACACACAATTATAAACAATCTAAAAAAAACATAAAACAACAAACTTAAAATAACATTAAAAAGTATCTAAATCACAAATTAAAGACTTATAAAGTCTTTCAAAATTACAAAAAGTTCATAAATGTCTAGAGATCTAAACTAGGGAGTGGGTTCTACATAATCATCCTCATCACTCTCGTCGTCGGTGTCATCGGGAGCCAAAGTAGTAGATCGACGAGCGAGGTTCATCACTTGTTCTTTGATTTGCTGTACGGTCTCACTCATGCTTTCTTGTTCAGCTACTCTTCTCCGCTCCGACTCTGCCAGTGTCGCTGTAAGTTTAGCTATTTGAGCCGACATAGCAGCAATCTGAACAACTTTAACTAGTTTAGTTTTGACATAATACAACAATTAAATCCACCAACTAAACCACATTATTTATTTTAACTTATTTAAACAACTTAACAACTTTTTAACTTGAACTAGTTTGGTTTTGACTTAATTCCAACAACTAAATCCATCAACAAAACCACATTATTTATTTTAACCTATTTAAACAACTTAACAACTTTTTAACCTGAACTAGTTTAGTTTTGACTTAATTCCAACAACTAAATCCATCAACAAAACCACATTATTTATTTTAACTTATTTAAACAACTTAACAACTTTTTAACTTGAACTAGTTTAGTTTTGACTTAATTCCAATAACTAAATTCATCAACAAAACCACATTATTTAT
>JAJOOS010015097.1:0-33458 GCA_029582725.1 Solanum chiquidenum
ATAGACCATAGTCTTCATTACATAAAGAGCCTAATCATAACCTCTCTTAGAGTCCACTTGTGCAATGCATAAGTAGGGTCCATAGTCCTACCTACACTAAGTAACTCTTCAAGAAATCATGACTAGAGTTCATATTCTTATCTTAGTTCATTTCTTAACTTTCGGGAGACATTGCCATAACCGACAGAGACCATGTGAGCTACATGGAATCAGGTGTTCTACTCCCACACCGAAAAGAGGGGGTACTACTTGCCAAAGTAGGACCTACATACATAATAGCTATCTAGTGACTAAGCTAAGACCTACGGGGGCAGGTAGTTATGGAACAAGGAGATTGCTACTAGAAAACCTTTACTTGCTAGGCGTGGAGGTTTCCATCTCATGAGACAACATCTATGTTGGGAACCCAGACTTGCTAAATGTGAAGGTTCTCTTGTGGGAAGCCGGACTTGCTAAACGTGAAGCCCCCACACTCATTTTTCATGTTCACTCGGTGCTAAGCTCCAACTCCCTTTTTAAACATTTTTAAGCCTTTATTTACCATTAGTTCATAAAATAGGTTTTAGGGAGTTAATCCCTCGTATAATATAACTCAAAGGTTTCTAAGATGAGAATGACCTTTCATCATAGAACCTACATTACTTGAGAATGTCCTTTCACATAGTCATACCATATTCATAACATAGTCTAGTTTAGAGTGCAATTGAGGAAACCTTTCAAGAGACTCACTTTCACTAGATTATCATAAACCTTATTCATTCATTCATGTGTGTGTGTGTACATATGTGAGAAAGCCTTTCACATAAACACCTTCATACAACACATATTCATACCTTGCTAATCATACACTTTGCATGCATAATAATATGTAAGGGTGCATATAAGAGTTAACCTTTCAATAGGCACCATGACACATCATATTCATAGCTATACATGTAGAGTGTGTGTGTGTGCATATTGGTCCTCATAGTGACATAATAGCAACATCATTGATATTAAGTGCACTTCCCTTGAAGGGATCACCACATTCACATTGTCCCCAACTAATGAGCAATTCAAATAAAAAGCCGTTAGGTATTCTAGACCACACACCCACACTTCATCATAGGAGACAAGAACACATTCAACATTGAATAGGTACTCCTAACATGTATATGATCACACATTGATATAGGGGTCATATAGGTAGGGGTCATTCCACAATAGTACTTAGCATAATCAATCATGTAGACCACACCTTATCCCTAACATTATCATTCACATTATACTCCTCATCATCAATACACTTTAAACATCATGCTAGCATTGAGGATTTCATACATAATCTTCATAGCACAACTTCATAAACATATGCATCATAATCATCAATTTACTTCACATATATTGCCTTCAAGGCCATGATCTCAACATGCATAGATAGACAAGAAGTAAACACTGCCACCATAAGTGGACCAAACCATACAACATCAATTCTCATGCTATAGACTAGAAGTTAGGTCAAATTACCAATTCTCCAAGCCATGATCACCATGGATCAATCCTCAAAAATTCATAATCAATTGACATAGATAGAAATAGGAATCAACAATGTAATTCACTAACATAAACATAATCTAAGTACAATTCTATAAACAAAGGGATCAACCCATAACTTTGCCCATAAGGCCATAATTCTCAACTCATCAATCTACCATCAATTCAACATGAATAAGTATAGATAATCATAGGAAACATCAATACAACCTAATCTAAACATAATTTCACCAATAGAAATCATATTCACAAAGACCCACATCCTAGGCCAATTTTAGAGAATTAGGGGATCATGGGTTCTTCAAGAATTCCTTTGAAAATTTTCTTAAAAACCTTAATTCCGCATCAATTCATCAATAGAATAATTTAGAAAATCGTTTGACAAAGGATCCATGTTTAGATTGAAAATTGGGAATTTTGTCTTTGAATCACTTTTGAAAATCTTTGATAGAATTCCTTGAATGAGAGGTTATTAAAGAATCAAGAGTTACCATACCTTAATTATTGAATATTCATGAAATTGAAGAAGAAATCAGTTGAAAACCCATCTTCTAGCTTGAGCTTCATCAAGGTCTTCCATGGAGTTTTGAGAGAATCTATTTTTGAGAGGGAAGGGTCAATTTGAAGAATGGGGTCTCATTCTAGGCTTTGGGGTTGTAACCAACTTAAAATACCCTAAAATAGGTAGAATAACCGTTTATAATAATTCCCCAAAGTACCCAAACTACCCCTCACTTAGTTGGACCTTTTAAACAAGTTAAACTTGAGTTTTATTTTCGCAGATTTCGTCGGGAATCAAGTTCGCGACGCGGAGGTTTTCCCGCAAGTTTCATAAATTAAATTCTGAAACAGTAGAGTCCGCGACATGTCCGCGACGCAGAGCCACATTTTGGCCCTTGGTGGAACTAGTCCGCGACGCGGACATGCTCCCTCCATGAGCTACTTGCAAGCTGCCTTGGCAGCTTGTTTGGCCAAGGGTTGGGGCCCTCCTCGGGGACCCTTAGGGTGGTCCCGGGGTGTCGTATTCGAATGTTTTGACCCTAAAACATTTATTAAGACACTAGGGTCACCTCCACTGATTTTAGACTCCAAATAACACATAAAAACATGAACAACATACTAGAACACACCAACACATAAAAGACTAGTTTCCAAACGTCTTGGTCGTCCCTTGACGTTTGACTTCCAAACTCTTTCAAACAGACCTAAAAGGATATTATTCATTATTTTAAAAAGTTATTAATGATAAAACCCATGTGAGGGTCTACTTTATCCTACTTCATTTTGAGTGGTGTTACAACTCTAGTCATAATTCATCCTAAAGGTTCAACTTCAAGCTTTACAAGTCATGATCCTTCATATAATCTCTAATCTAATCCAATTCATATATATATATTGTTCCTATTCTTGAACAATTGCTACTCATAACATCAATTCTAGAAGATCACCTATACATCCTCAATTTCACCTTTCATGGCATAAACCCACATAATATCAATTTCATCAATTAGACTAGGGTTAACCATGGAAAACACATAATATCTTCATAATACCATAATTAAATACTAAATAAATCACAAATAAGTACTATCAACTCAATTGGAATTATAGCTAACACTACCCACAATAGAGGAAGAAACCCTAGCTAGAATTGGGTTTTATTTTCACAATTGGGGGAAATATGGGCGGGCTCTATGGATAGAAGAATCCATAGATGAATAAGCTAACATAAGTTGATTCATAGCACTCACAAAATTTTGCAACAATGTAGGAACTTGACCTAGCTTCCTTCTCTTCTTCTTCTTCTTGTTCACTTTCTAGAGGGAGAACTTCTTAGAGGGAATTAAGTTCTTTGGTAAATCAAAAATAATGAATTAGCTGACTTAGTTTAGGGGTCTAATAGGTTTATATATGTGTCCTAATTAATAATAAAATGACCCTACTAAATAACTAATTAATTCTAGAACCTTCTCTTAACCCCTAACTTAAAAACTCAAGACCCAAAACTGCCCCAACCCACAAGACGCCGACCCGCGGACCGTGGGTGGGTCTACGGACAGTACTGGTCGTTCGTGGCTGGATTAATGGAGCATGTCTAGAACCCGTTGACCCAAGACCCTCCCCCACGGAGCATGGGTCCCCAACGTGAGTCACTACCTTACAGGCAGATTTAGGGACTGTTTTGGGGTCCTCCTCAAGGACCCCTTTGGTTGGTCCTTGGGGAGTCGTACCTTGATGTTTAACCTCTAAACCCCTCATTCTAAGTAGGGGAAGTCATTTTATGATTCTACCCCTCACATTAAACTCTAGAACTCCCACGTAAAGATTTAGAACTCTTACGTTAGGCTCTAATTAAGTCTACAAATTTCCAGAATGTTACAATATCTCCCCCTTGGGATCATTCATCCTCGAATGACGATTCTAAACACTTCTTAAAGGAAACGACTCTAGACTAGAAGCCCATCATGCATGCAACACATTTAAATGTACATAAACAAGGAGGAAAATTTCAAATCCGACAAAACATACTGAATGCAACACAAGGGAGTAGGAACTACATATAACAACCCATGGTGCAAGAAATTCTCATAACTAGTCATGTTCAAGGAGGAACTACCATCTCCTAGCCATAACATTCTCAAAATACTCTCATGGAGTTTATATGCAATTTACTCTCAAAAAACATTTATTCAAGGAGGAATCTCTTAACTCCAAACTAAAGGATGCTCATATATTCATCTCATGAAGTCAAATAGGCAACTCATATTCAATGCACTACAATCATGAGGAAAACAATTCACATAAACTCATTTTCTTTCAAAACACAAGTTTTCATGAACATGCATCATATAAGGAAATCATGGCAAAACATAAACACACAATAACCTTACTAGCTAGGCACACCATCTCCCCCTTGGGAGTAAACCTATACAAACTCTTCTAAACATCTTTTATCACATGAAAGCAACAATGAAACTCATTCATACTAAAGACAACATCAAAGTCTATCATATCAAATCTATGAACTCATAAAAGACAAGCAACACCGGAATATAGATAAAGCATAAAACACATACGGGTAGCAATATAAGGATGTTACTCTTATCCACCTATAGCTTGGAGAGCCTAAGACCTATTCTTCTTTGCAGCCTTCCTACCCAAACCAATTGGACCAGTTGAAGGGTAGGGTTGAGAACTATGACGAGTATCCATTTCA
Source organism: Solanum chiquidenum (assembly GCA_029582725.1). Taxonomy (NCBI): domain Eukaryota; kingdom Viridiplantae; phylum Streptophyta; class Magnoliopsida; order Solanales; family Solanaceae; genus Solanum; species Solanum chiquidenum. The sequence goes on from JAJOOS010015097.1 coordinate 4,751, forward strand.
TTTCTAGCAACCTTAGGGTAATGCCTTATCTTGTGGCCCAACTCACCATAATCAAACAAACATTATAACCCACTAAGAATTCACCCTCATGCCTTCTATCACTCTTACTACACCCCGGCAATAGAATCTCTCTACCATCTTCTTGAGACTTAGGGTTAGACACCCTCTTTTAGTTGAACTTAGGAGTACTTGAGGGATTTTTCCAGGGGAACTTTTGTCTAAGCCTAGGACGACCATGTCAATCAGACTCATCATCATCAAATCTAGATCTCTTTATCTACCTAGATTCTTTCTTGAGTTTTGACTCCTCAATTCCTTGGGCGAAAACCATAAGATGTGAGATATCCATATCATAAATAAGCATTGCCATGCAATATTCTTTTTCTACTAAGTCGGACACTCCCATCACGAAATGGTTCATCCTAGCCCTTCAATACTCTACTAAAGTTGGAGCATACTTGGAGAGTTGAGTGAACTTTGGAGAGTACTCTTGAGCACTGATACTACCTTGCTTAAGGTTAATAAACTCTTGCATCTTAACCTCCCTGTCACGACCCAGGGGTACCCCCTAGATGTAACATGACGTACTTGACCCCGAAGGGGTCTCACACAAGCCCTTAGAATATCACACCATAAAATAATATAAAAGTACGTAATTTTTTTAAAAAGCATTTATCCATGCAATCGAAGTCATTTTCATAAAGGCAAGCGGAAGTCTTTAGTACACTTTGTCTCAAACCATCTAATAAGACTTTAGAGTAAAACTCTTGGGACACAGCCCATACAATAGTCTCAACATGAACTAAAAGACATAAAAGAACTAGTGGATTTTATCCTCGAAGCTATGAGGACTCACCAAGATCTTCAACTTCTTGCAAATTCTAGAAACCTATCACCAAGAGTAGAAGTCAATCTCCAAACCCTACATTTGATGAGAATGTAGACAAAGTATGCGTTACTACAAAATGTACCAAACATGTTAGCTAGCATAATCATAAGAGCATAATACAAGGGTTAGTCAATATAAGACATAATCCAAAATCATATGAAATACTACATGAAACATAAACTATAAGCATAAGAGGCAATATTAAAATCATAATAAACAAAGTCTCCAACATAAGCATCATTCAAGCATTATTTGACTCTTAGTCATCTATACCATATTAGAACTACTCTCAAGTAACCTAAAAGCATACTTGTGCAATTCAGGAATAGCATCCCATAATACCACCCAAGCTAAGCATCCCTTTTTGGTTATCTTAATCATAGTCTATATACATGGTCAAGTATCTAAGTTTCTCTACCATAAGACACCATACACCTAAGTAACCTCGAAGCACACTTGTGCAATGAATGAAAGACATCCCATACTACCCTTCACACTAAGCATAACCTTGAAGTCATCCAACTCATATTTACCCTCTTTTGGTCTCATTATTAGCTTACTTCATAAGGACAACGAAGCTTTCACCTTTAGTAAATCATCTCATGGAAGGAAACTATAGCAACAACCCAAGTTAAGTCTATACTATATAAGAGAACACTTCATAAGTAGCTTCAAGTTATACTTGTGCAATGTATGAATTTCATCCCATACTACAATCCACACTAAGTACCACTTTAGGCTATTATACATACTCACTATTTGGGGACTAGTACCTCTTTACAATTTGCCATTAGTCATTTAAGGTACTTATTTATTTAGTACTAGGAAAGTCACTACACATGAATGAATTCTATTTCTCAATTCAAGGCTACCAAGGAATAACCCCCTGATAGGTTAGACCATGCTATTAAATAACTATATTAAGCTAGACTAACTACCTTGTAAGGCACACTAGCATGCAAGTCCAAGCTACTCTAGGAAGGGTACAAGTTTCCCATCCTAGCTACCATGAAATAGTCCTAGTCCAACTAAGTCATGCTATCCTTACAAGCACACTATGATGCTAATGCAAGCTACCCTTAGGAGAGTATGATTCGTCAATCCTAATCTACCCTTAGGAGTGTATGATTCCTCACTTGTAAGATATCCATCTTGGTTTTAGCTTACCAAGTCAAGCTATCCATGAAGGGAACCGATGTCACAACTTTAATCTATTCTAGACTAACATGCTTTGATTCATTTTAGGTTATTAAGCCAATCTAGAATCATTCTATGTGAAAGAAACTTGGATCTCCGAGCATATTTATGCCTAAGTGTGCTAAATAGAAACAATACACAACAAGATCACATAATATTGTCTTTACCCCCAAAGCCCTAACATTGATAATTACAAGCCTTATTCTCAAGATTTATCTCTTACTATTATCTTTATACCTAGATCTCAAGGTATTCTAATCACATTCTTCATTAGTAGGTGATTATAGTCATAATTGATCATAAAGGTTCAAATTCAACTTTACTAGTTGTGATCCTTTATATTCTATAAGGTCTAGTTTAATTCATGATTATATGTTTCTAAACTTGAAAAATTACTACACATGACATTAATTTTAGAAGATCACCTATGAATCCTCAATTCCACCTTTCATGCCATGAACGCACATAATATCACATTCACCAATTAAACTAGGGTTTACAATAGAAATCACATAAATTCTTCATAATATCATAATTCAATTGTAATTCATTCACAATATAGGTATTATCCACTACATTGGAATCATACCTAAACCCTACCCATAATGTAGAAAGAACCCTAGCTAGAGTTGGGTTTTGGCTTCACAATTGGGGGAAAACCTAGGGGGCTCTATGGGTGCAAGAACCCATAGATGATTAAGCTAACATTCCTTAATTCAAATCCCTAACCAAGCTTGAAACAATGGAGGAAAATCTGCCCCTCTTCCTTCTTCTTCTTCTTCTTCTTCTTCACTTCTAGAGAGAATTATTTGGAGAGAATTTGGGTTCTTTGAAGAATGAATTAAATAACTTAGTTTAGGGTCTATTAGGCTTATATAGGTGATATAATAATTAACTAACCAACCTCCCTTAACGCCTAACTAATTACTAATTAACCCCTAATCCCCTAATTTAAAAATTAAATCTTAAAAATTGTCCCCATTCACGAAACCTCCACCGACGAACCTTGGGTGGGTTCACAGATCGTGTTGCATCTTTATAGGTGCTGGACTGAGGCTACAAGTTGCAGGCCAACTAAGGCATTGACCCACGACCCTAACCCATGGGGTATGGGTCCCTCTACGGCCACTATGTGGCCTATGTTGGTGCTGAAAAATTGATATCTTTTGCGGCTGTTTTGAGGTCCTCCTCAAGGACCCCTTGGGTGGTCCTTGGGTGGTCGTACCTTGACGCCCTAACCCTAAAACATTCTTACTAAGTTGGGGAAGTCATTTTACGAGCCTAACCCTCAAAACTCTCATGCAAGACTCTATAACTCTCTATTCTAACTTACTAGTTTCCGGGGTATTACAATATCTCCCCCTTGGGATCATTCGTCCTCGAATGGCGATTTTAAACACTTCTTAAAGTCACAACTCTAGACTAGCAGACCATCATCCATGCACTACATCTAAATGCACATAACCAAGGATGAAACTTCAATTCCAAGATAAACACATTCAATGAAACACATGGGAGTAGGCACTACTTGTACCAACCCAAAATGCATAAAATTGAATATATACTCATTTTCAAGGAGGGCTTAACATCTCCTAACTAAAACATACTCAACACTCACTAATGGAGCCTGAATGCAAATTACTCTCAAAAAATCATTTATTCAAGGAGAAATCCTTTAACTCCAAACTAAGGCATGCTCATTAACTCATCTCATGAAGTCTATATGCAACTCTACTCAAATGTACTACAACATGAGGCAAAACAATGCATATAAGTCATTTCTATCAAGACCTAAGCATTTTCATGAACATGCATATAGGGAAATCATGGCAACACATAAACACACAACAACCCTACTAGATAGGCACACTATTTCCCCCTTGGGAGTAAGCCTACCCAAACTCTCCCAAACATCATTCATACTAAGGACAATTTCAAAGTCCAACATAACAAGTCACAAAAGACAAGAAATCCGGAAATTACTAAAGCATAAAACACATACCGGAAGGAACATGAGGAGATCACTCTTGATCTTCTCTAGATTGGAGAGCATAAAACCTAGTCTTCTTTTGAGGTTCCACATCCCCGCTACTAGAGGCAACTTGCTTTCCCTCTCTTCTTGTAACCTTAGCCTTTGGGAAATCCTTCATCTTGTGGCCACTCTCAGCACAACCAAAGAAACCCTCTCTACCAGACAAACACCTACCCTCATGCCTCTTACCACACCTAGCACAAGGGAGCCATATGGACTCATTACTTATCCCTTGAGGCCTAGGGGTAGACACCCTCTTATCCTTATGGTTAGGACCAGTACAAAAACCTTGTCCGAAAAACTTTTGTCGATTCCTAGAATGACCATGTTCATCTGACCCATCATGAAAGGACTTATAATTATCCATCCTAGACCTCTTTTTCTCCCTAGATTTTTCCTTTTCAAGTTTATCTTCCTCCATTTGTTGAACATACACCATAAAAAGTGAGATATCCATATCATCATGGAGCATTGTTGTACAACATTCTTTTTCTACCAGCTTGGGTACACCCGTCAAATACCTACTCATCATATCCCTTGTACTTGCTACCATAGATGGAGCATACTTAGACAATAGAGTAAGCTTTAGGGAAAACTCCTGAACACTCATGTTACCTTGCTTAAGGTTGAGAAATTCCTCCACCTTAGCCTCCCTCAACTCCCGGGGAAAGAACCTATTTAGAAATACCTCCATAAACATCTCCCAATCTATGGGACCCGCTTCTATCGGTCTACCATCTTTCCATTGCTCCTACCATATTTGAGCAACATCCTTCAATTGATAAGCAGCTAGTTCCACTTTTTCTACCGTACTCACTCCCATGATAGCTAGCACTTTATAAACCCATTAGGATCCTCTTCTACCTTGGAGCCACTAAACTCCAAAGTGTTCATGCTCAAAAACTCTCTCACCCTAGAAGCATCCATCCCCCTTATTGGGTTTGCCAAAGCTACCACCTCCTTATTCACTTGTGCCGTTATGGCTTGGGCCAATATTAAGAAGGCCAACCTAATCTCTGTATTAGTCATATTCGGAGGATCAATAGGAGCTTGAGGAGGAGCTTGGTGTGGAACTTGGGGAGGAACCTCTTGCTCCACATTGCCTTCCTCTTCTTTCCTAGCATTTGCCCTTGTATTAGCCATTCCCTAAAAAACAATGGGCATAGATTAGAAGAAGGGCCTCCTAAAGCCAAAATCAATGGCACGACTTAGAGAATGAAGAAGTGAGATATCCTAAACATCTAATTGCCTCTTATTCATAAATATGGTGCGCTTCACATTTATAAACAAAACTCTACTAGACATGATTAGAGACAATCCTAGAACCTTTCTAAACCTTGTGCTCTGAATACCAAGTTTGTCACGACCCAGGGGTACCGCCTAGATGTAACATGGCGTACTAGACCCCGAAGGGGTCTCACACAAGCCCTTAGCATATCACAACATAAGATAATAGAAAAGTACAAAAAAAATTCAAAAATACCTTTATCCATACAATCAAAGTCATTTTCATAAAAGCAAGCGAAAGTCTTTATTACACTCTGTCTCAAACCATCTAATACAACTTTAGAATAAAACTCTTGGAACACAGCCCATACAATAGTCTCAACATGAAATAAAAGACATAAAGAAACTAGTGCATTTTTTCCTCGAAGCTATGAGGACTCACCAAGATCTTCAACTCCTTGCAACTTTGATAAACCTATCTCCAAGAGTAGAACTCAATCTCGAAACCCTACATTTGATGAGAATGTAGACAAAGTATGCGTTAGTACAAAATGTACTAAATATGTTAGCTAGCATACTCATAAGACCATAAGACAAGGGTTAGTCAACATAAGACATAATCCAAAATCATATGAAATAGTTCATGAAACATAAACTATAAGTATACGACACCATATAAAAATCATAATAAGCAAAGTGTCAAACAGAAGCATCACACAAGAATTATTTGAATCTTAGTCATCTATGCCATATTAGAACTCCTCTTAAGTAACCTAAAAGTATACTTGTGCAATGCATGAATAGCATCCCATAATACCACCCAAGCTAAGCATCCCTTTTTGGTCATCTCAATCATAGTCTATATACATGGTCAAGTCTTTAAGCTTCTCTACCATAAGGGCACCATACTTTTTTGTAACCTCGAACCACACTTGTGCAATGCATGAAAGACATCCCCTACTACCCTTCACACTAAGCATCACCATGAAGATATCCTATTCATATGTACCCTCTTATGGTCTCATTATTAGTATACTTCATATTGACAAGAGAACTATCACCTTTAGTCAATCATCTCATGGAAGGAAACTATACAAACAACCCAAGCTAAGTCTATACTATATAAGAGAACACTTCATAAGTAGCTTCAAGTTATACTTGTGCAATGTATGAATAACATCACATACTACTATCCACACTAAGTACCACTTTAGGCTATCATACATACTCACTATTTGGGGACTAGTCCCTTTTTACTATTTGCCATTAGCCATTTAAGGTACTTCTCTATTTAGTACTAGGCAAGTCACTACACATGAATAAATTATATTTCTGAAATCAAGGCTACCAAGGAATAACCCCCTAATAGGCTAGACCATGTTATTACATAACTATATTAAGCTAGACTAACTACCTTGGAAGGCACACTATCATGCAAGTCCAAGATACTCTAGGAAGGGTACAAGTTTCCCATCCTAGCTACCATGAAATAGTCCTAGTCCAACTAAGTCATGCTATCCTTACAAGCACACTATGATGCTAATGCAAGCTACCCTTAGGAGAGTATAATCCCCAATCCGAAGCTACCCTTCGGAGAGTATAAGTCCTCTACATTAAGCTACCATGAAATGGTCTTGTCCAAACCAATACATGCTACCATGAAGGCATCCTAATAATGCTAGTTCAATCTACCCTTACAAGAGTATAGATCCTCAATCCTAGGCTGCTATGACTATCCCAAACTCAAGCTACCCTTGACATGAATCTTACAATGCTATGTCAAGCTACCCTTAGGAGAGTATGATTCCTCAATCATAAGCTATCCGTAAGAGAGTATGATTCCTCACTCCTAAGTTATCCATCTTGGTCTTATCTTACCAAGTCAGGCTATACATGAAAGGAACCTATGTCACAACTTCAAGCTATTCTATACTAACAAGCTTTGATTCATTTTAGGTTATTAATCCAATCTAGAATCATTTTATGTGAGATAACCTCGGATCTCCTAGAATATTTATTCCTAAGTGTGTAAAGGAGAAACAATACACAACCAGATCACATAATATTGGCTTTACCCCCATAGCCCTAACATTTATAACTACACGCCTTATTCTCAAGCTTTACCTCTTACTATTATATTTATACCTAGATCTCAAGGTATTCTAATCACATTCTTCATTAGTAGGTAATTATAGTCATAATTGATGATAAAGGTTAAAATTCAACTTTACTAGTTATGATCTTTTATATTCAATAAGGTCTAGTTCAATAAATGATTATATGTTCCTAACCTTGAACAATTACTACACATGACATTGATTTTAGAATATCACCTATGAATCCTCAATTTCAGCTTTCATAGCATGAACCCACATAATATCACATTCATCATTTAGACTAGGGTTTACCATATAAATCATATAAATTCATCACAATATAATAATTCATTGCTAATTCATTCATAATTAGGTATTATCCACTAGATTGGAATCATACCCTAGCTAGAGTTGGGTTTTGACTTCACAATTGGGGGAACACCTAGGGGGCTCTATGGGTTGAAGAACCCATAGATGATTAAGCTAACATACCTCAATTCAAAGACCTATCCAGTCTTGAAACAATGGAGGAAAGACTGCCCCTCTTCCTTCTCTTCTTGTTCTTTTTCTTCTTCTTCACTTCTAGAGAGAGAATTATTTGGATAGAATTTGGGTTCTTTGAAGAATGAATTAAATCACTTAGTTTAGGGGTATATTAGACTTATATAGGTGGTTTAATAACTAACTAACCAACCTCACTTAATCCCTAATTAATTACTGATTAACCCCTAAGCCCCTAACTTAAAAACTAAATCATAAAAAATGTCCCAATTCACGAAACCCCCACCCACGGACCGTGGTGGGTTCACGGATCGTGCTGCACCTCCGTAGGTGCTGGACTGATGCTACAAGTTGCAGGACAACTCCTGGGGCGTGGGTCCATCTACAGCCAGTAGGTGGCTTCCGTTGGTGCTGCAAATTTAACAACCTTTGGGGCCGTTTTGAGTTCCTCATCAAGGACCCCTTGGGTGGTCCTTGGGGGGTCTTACCTTGACGCCCTAACCTTAAAAAATTCATACTATGGTTGGGAAGTCATTTTACGATCCTAACCCTCATCACCAACTATAAAACTCTCATGCAAGACTCTACAACTCTCTAGTATAACATATTAGTTTCCGGGGTGTTACACTCCCTCAACTCTAGGGAAAAGAACCTATCAAGGAATACCTTCTCAAACATCTCCCACTCTATTGGACCTGTTTCTACCGGTCTACTCTCTTTCCATTGACCATAACATATTTAAGCTACCCCTTTCAATTGTTAAGCGGGTAACTCTGCTTTCTCTACCAACGTCACCCCCATGATATCAAGAATCTTATAAACCTGATCTATAAACTCCTTAGGATCTTCCTCCACTTTGGAGCCATGAAACTTCGGAGAGTTCATCTTAATAAACTCTCTCACTCTTAAGGCCACATAATTCACATTAGGATTCACCGGAGCTACTATCTCCCTATTGACTTGAGTCGTCACGGCTTGAGCCAACAATATCATAGTCGACCTAAACTCCGCATGAGTCACATTCTCCCCTATAGGGTCAATTGGAGCTTGAAGAGGATATTGGGGTGGAACTTTGGAGAGGAACCTCTTGATCCACATTGCCTTTCTCATTCCTCCTAGCATTTACCTTTGTGTTTTCCATACCCTGAAAAACCATAGGGTACAAATTAGGAGAAGGACCTACTAAACCCAAACTCCATGGCACGACTTAAATAATTAAGAAGTGAAGTTTCCTAAACATCCAATAGCCTACTATTCATAAATGTGGCGGACTTCACATTTATGAATAAGACTCTACTAATCGTTGTTTGAGACAATCCTAGAACCACTCTAAACCTTATGCTGTGATTACCAAGTTTGTTACGACCCAGGAGTACACCCTAGAAGTAACACGGTGTACTTGACGCCGAAGGGGTCTCATAGAAGCCCTTAGCATATCAGAAAATAAGATAATAGAAAAGTACGGAAATTTTAAAAACATTAGCCATACAATCGAAGTCTTTTATAAAAGCAAGCAAAAGTCTTACTACACTTTGTCTCAAACCATCTAAACTCAACTTTGAATTAAAACCTTTGGGAAATAGCCCATACAATAGTCTCATGACATGAAAATAAAAGACATAAAAAAATAGTTTTTTTGTCTTCGAAGCTATAAGGACTCACCAAATCTTCAACTCCTTACTCCTTCAAAACCTATCCTCAAGAATGGAACTCAAAGCACCAGACCCTACATTTTATAAGAATGTAGGCAAAGTATGCATTAGTACAAAATGTACTAAATATGTTAGCTAGCATAACACCATAAGAGAAAACATAAGGATTAGTCAATAAGAGACATACACCATAATCATAAGAGACAACAACATAATCATAAGCATAATCTCCGACATAGACATAATGTAAGCATTAGTCAACATAAAGCATAATCCATCATATACATAGTTAATACTTAAACCTTCATATCATAAGAAACCCACTTCATAAATAAGCTCCAAGTATACTTGTGCAATGCATGGATAGGATCACATAATCCCATACATGCTAAGTATCCCTTTTGGTCATCATATTCACACTAACCATCTTAGGATCTCATCTTTAGTTTATTCTCATAACCAAGGGAATCTCTCACCATTAGTCAATCATAACATAATAAGGAAGGAAACTATATAACAATCCTATCTAAACATACATCGTATAAGAGAAACTCTTTATGAGTCACCTCAAGGTAAGATTGTACCATGCATGAACATCACCTCATAATCCTACTTAGGCTAAGCTAGACACTTTAGGTTCTTCATTCATGTTTATCATCTCTTAGCATCCAAAAGACAAGGAGAATCACCTCTAGTCATGCATGTATTGGAGGGGCCTCTAAAGCTACAATCCATACTAGTCATGCTCATGTTCATAAATGTAAGGGGAATCACCTAAAGGCATACATATTTAGTTCATCATGAAGGACAAGGGGAATCACCTCAAGCCATATATATCATGGAATCATAAAGACAAGGGGAATCTCCCCAAGTCATACATATTAATAAATTATAAAGACAAGGGTAATCACCTCTAGTCATACATATTAATGAATCATAGGTATTTGCCTCCACCTTCATTTTAATGTGATATAGGTATTCGCCTCCATATCTATTTTAGTGTATAATGTAGGTATTCTCCTCAACATCATCACATAAGGATCATAATTAATCGCCTCCATGATCAATATAAAGGCTAATGGATAATCACTGCTTGCCTTGGGATTCATACATACATAAAGGGTGCTCACCTCACACTCCCCCATATCATGACATAGATAATCACCTCATGGTTTAACTAAATAGGAATAAGGAAACTCACCTCACATTCCTATCATATAAAAGACTTTTAGGGGATTTACCACAAGCCTCATCAAATTTCATAGTCGAAGGACATAGGTTCATTTTAAGAGAGAATAGACTTTCAACGTAGAATCATTCTATGTGAGATAACCTTTCATGTCCGAGAATATTCATGCATAATAACATATCTAGAATTCTACATTAGACATAGATATCATCATAAGTCAAGTGTTCGATCACTTCATACATTCAAGAATTCATTAAGTAGATTAGGTAGGTAAATATCTTCCACCATAACTCTATCAATTAAGCTTCTATTCTCATATAGACTTTACTCTCAATGCCTTAACATACCTAGTTCATCATATGGGCTTTAGTCTTAAAACCCTAGTGATCAACATTCATGACTATTAGCCTTACACTCAAGATTTACTTCTTACAATCATCTTTCATACCTAGATTTTAAGGCATTCTAACCACATTCTTTATTATTAGGTGATTCTAGTCATAATCCATCCTAAAAGTTCAACTTCAAGCTTTACAAGTCATGATCAATCATATAATCTCTAATATAATCTAATTCATATCTGTAAGTTCCTATTCTTGAACGATTGCTACTCATAACATCAATTCTAGAAGATCACCTATACATCCTCAATTTCACCTTTCACGACATAAACCCACAAAATATCAATTTCATCAATTAGAATAGGGTTAACCATGGAAAACACATAATATCTTCATAATACCATAATCAGTACTAAATAAATCATAAATAAGTACTATTCACTCAATTGGAATCATACACAACACTACCCACAATATAGGAAGAAACCCTAGCTAGAATTGGGTTTTATCTTCACAATTGGGGGAAATCTGGGGGGGGGGGGATCTATGGATGGAAGAATCTATAGATGAATAAGATAACATACCTTGATTCAAATCCCTCACAAAATCTTGCAACAATGGAGGAACTTGACCTACCTTCCTTCTCTTCTTCTAGAGAGAAGATTTCTTGGAGGGAATTTGGTTCTTTGGTGAATCTAAATTAATGAATTAGTTGACTTAGTTTAGGGTTCTAATAGGTTTATATAGGTGGCCTAATTAATAATAAAATGACCGTACTTAATAACTAATTCATTCTAGAACCTTGCCTTAACCCATAACTTCTAAACTAAAGACCCAAAACTGCCCCAACCCACGAAACCCAAACCCACGGATCATGGGTGGGTATACGGACCGTACTGGTCCTTCTTGGCTGGAGTACTAGAGAATTCCTGAAACCCCTTGACCCATGATCCTCCCCCATGGGGCGTTGGTGGACCCCGAACGTTCCGACGCTGGGCAGATTTAGGGACTATTTTGTGGTCCTCCTCAAGGACCCCTTTGGTTGGTCCTTGTAGAGTCGTACCTTGATGTCTAACCCCTAAACCCCTCATTCTAAGTACGGGAAGTCATTTTACGATTCTACTCCTCACATCAAACTCTAGAACTCCCACGTAAACCTCTCGAACTCTTATGTTAGGCTCTAGTTAAGTGTACAAATTTCTGGAATGTTACATCCATAAAGGCGGACAGAGCATTTGTCAAGCCAAAGGAAATCCCCATTAACTCATAATGACCATACATAGTTCAAAAAGTCATCTTCGAAATGTCATATTCCTTAATTCTAAGTGATAACCTGACCGAAGGTCAATCATTGAGAAATAACTTGCTCATCGAAGTTCATCAAACAAATCATCTATTCTTCGAAGAGGATATTTGTTCTTCAAGGTAATTATGTTCAATTGCCGATAGTCAATACACATATAGAGTGAACCATCTTTCTTTCAAACAAACAAAACAAGAGCACCTCATGGAGAGATTCTCAGTCAGATAAAACCCTTATCCAACAAATCTTTCAATTGCTCCTTTAATTCCTTAAGTCCTTCTAGAGCCATTCGATAAGGAGGAATAGAGATAGATTACAGATCTGGGAAAAGGTCAATACTGAAGTCTATTTCTCTTTAGGGAAAAATACTGAGTAAATCATTAACAATGAGGACCAACACAAAGATGGGGTTTTGGAATCCACATCCCTCACCCGAACTATATAGATGGCATATGCAACCCATAGATATCATTTATGTAGAATTAAGGCAAGAGACAAACTGACCCTTAGGCATAGAATTTCCCCTTTTCCACTCTAGAATGGGTTTATTTAGAAATTGAAACTTGACTACACGGGTTCTACAATCAATAGAAACATAACATGAATGAAGCCAATATATACCAAGGATAACATAGAAATCTAACATATCAAGCTCTACAAGATCAACATGAGTGACTCTATGGGATAAGGCGACGAGACACTTTCTTTAGACTCTCTTAGCCACAATAGATTCACCATTAGGAGTAGAGACAGAAAAAGGATCTAGCAATACATCTAGAAGAATATCAAACCTCAAAGCCACATATGGAATCACAAAATAAAAGGCAACACCGGGGTCAAGTAAAGCATAAACATTAAGATGGAAAACTTTCAACATATCGGTCACTACATCAGGAGAACCCTCTTGCTCGTGACAAGTTTGAAGTGAATAGAATCATTTTTGATTTGGGTCACTTGAACCCGCGCTACTAGGTGGAGCTTGCCTACCTTCTCTCCCCTTAACCATAAGCGATGGGCCATCCCTTATCTTGTAACCACTCTTACCACAACCGAAGAAACAATCCTTACTTGGCTAATCATTTACCCTCATGCTTCCTTGTACATTTAGCACAAGTAGATGATGAAAATCACCACCATTTGCTACTTGAGGCTTAGAGACCCTATCTTTGGTGAATCTAGAAGGAGCATTTGAGGAACCTTGACCGAAAAACCTTTGTTGAAACTTAAAATGACCATGTCCATCAGACCTTGAATGTAAGAAGTCACCATCATCGGTCCTTGCCTTCTTTGTCTCCCTAGATCTTTCCTTTAGTTTATCCTCTTCAATATATTGAGCGTGCACCATTAGATGAGAAAACTCCATATTATTGATAAGAGTGGTGTTACGATATTTCTTGACTACCATCTCGGGCACTCCCAAAATAAATTTATTCATTATTGCCCTAGGGTTGGCAAAAATAGTAGGAGCATACTTAGATAATTGTGTGAATTTCAAAGCATATTCCTTCACACTCATGTTTCCTTGACGAAGGTTGATGCATTCAAGTACCATTTCCACCCTTATCTCAAGACATATCAAGAAAAGCGACATTAAAATTTTCTCAATCAAGAGGACCCGCATCAACTGCCCTCTCTTCCTTCCATTGGTTGATTCACACATGAGAAAAACCTTTAAGTTGATAAGTGGACAACTCTACCTTTTCTACCGACCTCACTCCCATGTTCATCAACACCTGATACACTTCATATATGAACTCTTGAGGATGTTCCTAAACCATAGAACCATAAAACTTTGGAGGATACATTCTATTGAAAGCCCTCACTCTAGTGGATACACTAAGCAATAAGGATTCATCTAAAAAGTATGATGTATACCCATGTTGGTATACATGGTTAATGAGGATTTTGAGTTGTATGAACTCATCCCCATATCGGTTCTGAATACTACTCCCAATAATATATGTACTCATGCTCAAATTTATAAAACATATTATTCCTCTATTTTGAGGTAATTTCTCAAAATATCCTCTTAAAAAGGTAGTTGCTTTGTCATATCTCTAAACTCATAACTCAGTTATAAAACAAGGTTTCTCTTTAGTCAATTTGAAAAGTGATACATTTTGGAAAACTTAGTTCCCTTTCTTTCCGAGATCTTGATTAAAACTTTTGGTCAAACTTCTCTTTATTTTCTCAATAACCTTGTTTAAATCAACTATGTTTCGTAAATATTCTCATTAAGAACTCAATGAATACTCATGAATAGGATTCATTCCGAAATATAGACATGAACAATCAATTCAATTATCTAAATACACAATATAAGACAATTCAATAATTAGGAATAGAAATTCAAAATTGAGGAACTCATAACTCACCATCAACTCATCTCAGGAATACTCAAATCTAATTATAGAACCCTAGATTAATTTATATTGATTTGAAAGTAGATGTAGGGTGTGAGGACAAACTAGTCTAATACTATGATAGCCTTACATACCTGATTATGAAGCTTTTCGACTGAAAATTTTGGTGGAGACTTCATTTATCTTGAGCCTGAGTAAGAACACTATCGTTCTTCGATGAAAACTTAGGTCTCGAAATATTTGTGCTTGACCTTGATAAAATGAATTCTTGTATGAAATTTCTACAGTGGAAGAACTTGGGAAAACCTTGGATGGAAGGCTTCTCTTTGTAGATTGAATTTTTTTTTTGCATGAAAGTTCTAGGGTTCTTGATAGAGAAGAGGAACCCAAAGTGAGCATTAATCATAATGATCATACCTAGTGTAATACCCCAGAAACTATTAGACTAATCTAGAGCTTTATGTAAAGGTTTCAAAGCTTGAAGCAAGGGTTAGAATCGTAAAATTATTTTCCGTAGCTTAGTATAACATCTAGGGTTTAGTTGAGGGCTACAAGAATTAAGGCTAAAAGACAAGTGTCAAGGCAAAGAGGAAAGGCCCAAGACAAAGGCCAAGGCTGCCCCAAGCTTGGAGCACACTGCCTCAAGTCTACGAACACCACCACGGACAGTGGTGTGGACAACGGCTCGTAGTGTGGTTCATGAAGACAAGGCAGTATCTCCTTAAGGGCTGTCTAAAAGTGGCACACGTTCAGGAGCCACTTCACGACCAGTGGTCTTAACTACAGTTCGTGGGAAGTCTCATGAAGATGCCTTAGGATGAGGGAGGCCAAGAAACATTGGTCAAGCCACTGCCCAAGGGACCACGGGAAGGACCACGACATGTGGTCTTGACCACAGCTCGTGAGCTTCGTCGTGGTGCCTGGCACCATGGCTGCCTAATGAGGGTCAAAATAGGAAATTCATTTTTACTTGGTTTTAAGTGGGGGTCATTTTATATGGACTTTATACACCTATATAAAGTATTTTAAGTCATTAACCACCCCAAATAAATCAATAATTCCAAAATCCCAAAATATCCCAAAGTTCTTCATCTAAAAAATCTTCTCTCTAGAAAACTAAAGATTTGAAGAAGAAGATAAAGCTTAGGGCGAAAACAAGACTGCATTGTTGCAAGCTTGTGTAAGGGATTTGAATCAAGGTATGTTATCTTATTTATCTATGCATTCTTCCACCCTTAGAGCCCTTTAGATTTCCCCCAATTGTGAATATAAAACCCAATCTAAGCTAGGGTTTCTTCCTAGGTTGTGGGTACTGTTGGGTATGATTCCAATTGAGTTGGTAATACCTAATTATGATTTATTTAGCATTTAATTTTGATATTATGATGAATTTAGGAGATATCCAAGGTTAACCCTAGTCTAATTTGGAGAATTGATATTATGTGGGTTTATGCCATGAGAGCTGAAATTGAGGATTCGAAGGTGATCTTCTAAAATTAATATAATGTGGAGTAGTTGTTCAAGATTTGTAACATATAGACATGAATTGATCTAGATTTTAGTATCTATGATGGATCATGATTAGTAAAGTTGAAATTGAACCTCTTTGGTGAATTATGACTAGAATCACCTATTAATGAAGAACATGATTAAGATGCCTTAAAATCTAGGTATGAATGATTATTGTAAGAGGTAAAGCTTGGAGAGGAAGGCTTGTAATCTTGAATGTTAGGGCTTTGAGAGTATTGCTAACTTAATGTGATCTTGTTGTGTATTGTTGAAAGCCTATTCTCACTTACACACTTAGGCATAAATATGCTAGGAGGTGCAAGGTTATCTCACATATAATGATTCTAGGTTGAAAAACTAATCACCTAAAATTAATCAAATCAAATTAGACTAGAATAACTTGAAGTTGTGATATGTGAACACTTCATGTATAGCTTCACTTAGTAAGACAAGACCATCTCATTGTAGCTTTGGATTGAGGACATATACTCTTGTAAGAGTAGCTTGATTAGCAGTGTAAGATGCTTTCATGGTAGCTTGAATTAGGGATAGTCATGGTAGCCTAGGATGGAGGACATATACTCTCATATGGGTAGCTTGTACTAGCATTGTAGAATGCCTTCATGATAGCTTGACTTGGTTAGGCCAATACCATTCATGGTAGCATAGGATTGAGAAACCATACACTCCTAAGTGTAGCTTGCATTAGTAACATAGAATGCTTTTCATGGTAGCTAGGATGGAACAATTGTATCCTTCCTTGAATAGCTTGGACTTGCATGATAGTATGCCCTCCATGGTAGCTTGACTTAGCATAATATAGTCATGTTAGCGAGATTATTAGCTTGGTCTAGACTAGTAGGGTGTTATTCCTTTGTAGCCTTGAATTGATAAATTGTGATCATTTATGTGTGATTTCTTGCCATGTACTAAGAAGAGACGTACCTTATATGAATAAAGGAAAATAGTCAAGAAGGACTAGTCCCCAACTAGTGAGTATGTATGATAGCCTAAACTGGTACTTAGTGTGGATAGTAGTATGGGATACTATTCATACATTGCACAAGTATTACTTGGAGCAACTTATGAAGTATTCTCTTATATGATATATGTTTAGCTTGGGTTGTTTCTATAGTTTCCTTCCATGATATGATTGACTAAGGTGATTTATCACTTGTCTATATGAAGTAAGCTAAGAATGAGACCAAATGAATGGTAAGAATGCATATGGTGACTTCAAAATTATGCTTAGTGTTAATGGTATTATGGGATACTACACATGCAGTGCACAAGTATGGTTTGATGTTACTTAGGAGTATAGTACTCTTATGATATGAAAGCCTAAGACTTGACCATGCATGTAGAGTATGATTAAGATGACCAAAAAAGGATACTTAGCTTAGATGGTATTATGGGATACTATTCATGCATTGCACAATTGTTCTTTGAGGTTACTTGAGAATAGTCCTTTAGGATATGAATGACTAAGAGTGGAGTAAGGCTTATATGATGCTTATGTTGGAGACTTCACTTATGATTACGCCATTGTCTCTTATGCTAATAGTTGATGTTCATGAAGTATTGGATTATGTCTTATGTTGAGTAACCCTTATCTTATGCTTTGATGGTATTATACTAGCTAACATATTTAGTACATTCTGTACTAATGCTTACTTTGCCTACATTCTCATCAAATGTAGGGATTGGATACTTGAGTTCTATTCTTGGAGATAGGTTTCTGAGGAGCAAAGGAGTTGAAGATTTTGGTGAGTCCTCATAGCTTCGAGGAAAAAATCCACTAGTTCATTTCTGTTTTTATTTTCATGTTAAGACTATTGTAGGGCTATGTCCCAAGAGTTTTATTCTAAAGTTGGATTAGATGGTTTGAGAAAAAAGTGTCGTAAAGACTTCCTCTTACATTTTTATGGAAAGACTTTGATTGTATGGATACAGTTTTTAAAATTTCCATGATTTTCTATTATCTTATATTATGATCTTCTAAGGGTTTGTATGAGACCCTTTCAGGGTCAAGTACAACATGTTACATCTAGGGTGTACCCCTGGGTCGTGACAAACTTGGTATCAAAGCCAAGTTTAGAATGGTTCTAGGATTGTCTCAAACCGCGTCTAGTAGAGTCTTGTTCATAAATGTGATGCGCACCACATTTATTAATAGGAGTCTATTGGATGTTTAGGAAATCTCACTTCTTCAGTCTCGAAGTCATGCCATAGAGTTTGTCCATAGTACGTCCTTCTTCTAATCTGTGCCCTATGGTTTTTAGGGTATGACTAAAACCCTCCAAATTCTAGGAGAGGTGAGGAAGGAAATGAAGTGCAAGAGGTTCCTCTCCAAGTTCCTCCTCAAGCTCCAATTAATCCTCCGAATATGTTAAATGCGGAGATTAGGTCGTCCTTCTTAATATTGGCCCAAGCCATGATGGAACAAGTTAATAGGGAGGTGGTAGCTTCGGCAAATCCAATAAAGGGGATGGCTGCTTCTACAGTGAGAGAATTTTTTAGGATGAACCCTCCAGAGTTTTGTGGCTCCAAAGTGGAAGATGATCTTATTGGGTTTATAGAGAAGGTTTATCAGGTGCTAGCTATCATGGGGGTGACTTCGGTAGAAAAAGCGGAATTTGCCGCTTACCAATTGAAGGATGTTTCTCAAATATTGTATGAACATTGGAAGGATGCTAGGCCGGTAGAACCGGGTCCTATAGAGTAGGAGGTGTTTAAGAAGACATTTCATAATAGGATCTTTCCCAGAGAATTGAGGAAAGATAAAGTGGAAGAGTTCATCAACCTTAAGCAAGGTAGTATGAGTGTTAAGGAGTATGCCTTGAAATTTACTCTATTGTCTAAGTATGCTCCATCTATGGTAGTAAGTCTGAGGGATATGATGAGTAGGTTTTTGACAGAGGTGTCCGCCATGGTAGCAAAAGAATGTGGTACAACAATGCCTTATAATGATATTGATATCTCACGTCTTATGGTGTATGCTCAACAAATGGAGGAAGATAAACTTGGAGAGGAAAAATCTATGGAAAAAAAAGGTCTAGGATGGATAGTAATAAGTCCTTTCATGATGGGTCCTATGGGTATGGTTTCTCTAGGAATCGACAAAAGTTTTTCGGACAAAGTTTTTCTGTAACAGCTTGTATTATGCATATGCTTGGTCTATTCTTGTGATACTTGACATAGCCTTATAGTATAGGTGAGGGACCATGCTTCTTATATGATTAGCATTGGTTTAAACTAGCTAGGAAGGTGATGTGATGCCTTGAATGTTTCTGCATGTGTACTGCAAGTTAACTCCAATGGGAGTATTTAAACTCGAGACAGTAAGGTGGTAATTGAGCTTAAAGTTGAAAGTTAAGTGCAAAGTTAAAGCAAAAGGGATTAATATTTAGAAAATGGAATAAAATAAGTTAGCTGCTTGCTTGACTTAACTAAGCTAGTAGGTGACAAGTAGGTGCATCACCTACTTTGACTTATTGACCAGTCCAAAGGACCAATTAGGTGCATCACCTACTTGAGCTATATGGATCTAGTTAAAAATGCCAAGGTTTATGGATCATATTTGGGCCTATGCTAATGGACTCACTTGAGGCCCAAACTAAGTTAAATAAAAGGAAAATGAAATTAAAGCCCAACAACCAAATCTGCCAAGGCCTAATATATTTAAGCCCAAGTGGAAACAAGTAGGTGCATCACCTACTTTGACCTTTTGAGATGCTTGATGTACATAAGCAGGTGCATCACCTACTTGACTGATTAGTGGCTAAAAATGGACCAAAAAAGGGAGGTTCTAAAGGATTATTTTTTTATGGTCAAGAAGTCTCCATATAAACCCAATATGAGCTGATCTTTTCACTCATTTTAACACACAAAATTCACAATTCACTTTAGCTATCTCTCTCTTTTCTCTCAAGAGCACCCTAAAAATTCATTCTAGGGTTTTTGAAGAAACCCTCATATCTTTAAACAAAGTTAAGAGAAACACTTATGGATTTCGCTTAATTCTCCCATGGAAGCCTAGAAAATATGTTATTCATGCTTGATTATAAGTACAAGGCAGAAGTTCCCACAAGCTACTACTCACTTTCCTTAATTATTAAGATACTTTTCTCTTCTTCTTTGGTTTAAGTGTGAAGGGAATTTGAAGTTCTAGAGGAATTCAAGTTATAAGCAGAAGTTCTAGAAATTGAGGTAAGGTGACTGCTCCATTTTCTTCCTCCTTATGTATGAGTTTGAGTGAGAAATTATGGATGTGCTATCATAAAGAACTCAAGGGGTGGTGAGTTCAATAATTGGTTGTATGATAAAGAATATTGGAGGCTGTTTTATGTGTATTGTTGTTGGTGCAACTTGGGTAATCTTGGAAAAGGATATACCACGTATGTATTGGGCAGAGAAGGAGGGTGTGATGATACACATTATTTTAAGGGTTGTATGGGCTCATTATCCATCAAAGTTAGCTATTATTTTACGAGGCTCACGTTGTGATAGCTGTTAATTTTAGTTTATCATGACTTATATTGTAGATTAAAACCTAAAAGGAGAGGCTTAATCGTGATAGTTGTATTGGTCAAAACATAAGGTATGTAAGGCTATTCGATTCAATATTCTTCGGCATGAAATCTGATACTTGCAATTAATATCAATAAGTGAATTTCCTAAGTTCTATTCCTAGTAAAGGAAACATAGTGGCAGCGTACGATCTCCAAATAGCTGACTATATTTCCCCCTCTCCTTAGTGTATAGAATTACTTCATTATATGTTTACTACTCTATACTTATGTAACTCTCCTCCTGCGTGCTGGTATAGAAATGGTATTTGCAAAAGCAAGTTTGGTGAATCCCCCTCTTAGTCAAATAAAGTCCAATTGTGTCATTTAAGCTCACAAGTATTGCATTGATGTTATATAGCTCCTTATGTCATTGTTACTACCTTGAAGTATTATTTTCATGTCTTCTACTACTGGTCCGTAGTTCCAAAGTGGTATATAAGGGTGGAAACTTAGGGGAGAAAGCCTAGAATGGGTCGATCCCAATTGGTATATAAGGGTGGCAGCTCAGGGGCGAAAGCCTAGCATGGGCCGATCCCAATTGGTATATAAGGGTGGCAGCTCAGGGGCGAAAACCTAGCATGGGCCGATCCCAATTTGTGTACCTATGAGTACCGCATCCCAAGGGTTAAAATGCCTAGCATGAGTTATCCTCTTCTACCATTGATCAGCTGGTCATTCGTATCACATGCCTTATAAGATCATAACAGATAGAAAGGTAAAGACAAGAATGTAACACACATGATCCCACAAGAGTTAACAAAGGTTGTCTTCTATTCTGATTTATGCACACATTTATTGATATTTGGTTTCATTTGAACTTTTATTTTATATATGTTATTGCCTTACATATTCAATACATTTTTTGTACTGACGTCCCTCACTGGGGACGCTGCAGGAACATGTACTCAAGCTAGTAGACCTCCTCAATAGGAGCACATGACACTCAGCTACTTTTGGTGAGCTCCAGATTAATTCAGATCTTTACTGAGTCCTTGGTAGATTCATTTTGGTATTGTATCGTAGATAAGGGTAAGGCGGGGTATGTCCTGACCTACTCTAAGGTTTTCTATCTTTTAGAGGCTTTGTAGACTAATGTATATGGTTCAAGTGTGTCTTAACAAGTTGTGGCCTCAACGGCCAAGTCTTGTATATAAGTTTTGGGTGTACTTATATTGGTTTTTATCGCTGCATCCCATGTGAACTTGTCACAACTTTAAGATTGTCATAGTTATATGCATAGTAAGCACAAGTTACATGTTAGTTCTCTCGGGCCTTTAGGGCATCGGTTGCATGTCCGTCTTAATGCGATTTGAGGCGTGACATTTTCTAATGCTCCTAAGCATAAGGATTAGAGGGTGTCTACCCCTAGTCCACAAGGGATAGGTAATGAGTCCCTATCACCCCCTTTTTCTAGGTGTGGTAATAGACATAAGGGTATGTGTTTGGCCGGTAGAGGGGGTTGCTTTAGTTGTGGTGAGGGTGGCCACAAGATGAAAGACTGCCCAAAGGCAAGGAATACAAAAAGAGAGTGTAAGCAAGTTGCCACTAGTGGTATAGATCCAGAGCCTAAAAATAAGAATAGGTTTTATACACTCCAATCTACAGAAGATCAAGAGTGATCTCCTTATGTTGCTTTCGGTATGTGTTTTATGCTTTAGTAATTTCTAGATTTCTTGTCTTTTGTGACTGTTTATGTTAGACTTTGAAGTTTTCTTTAGCATGATTGATGTTTGTAAGAGTTCATATAGGCTTACCCCCAAGGGGGAGATGGTGTTCCTATCTAGCAAGGGTATTTTTTGTTTATGTGTTGCCATGATTTCCTTGTATGGATGTTCACGAAAAAGTATAGGTCTTGATTGAAATGACTTATATGTATTGTGTTGCCTCATGTTGTAGTGCATTTAGTAGAGTTGCATATAAACTTCATGAGATGAATTAATAAGCATGTTATATCTAGGAGATGCTAGTTCCTCCTTGAATATGACTAGATATGAAGTTCATGCATTTTTGGGTCGTTAAATGTAGTTCCTACTGCCTTGTGTTGCGTTGAGTATGTTTAGCTTGGAGTTCAAGATTTCCTCCTTGGTTGTGTGCATTTAGATGTATTGCATGCATGGTGGGCTGCTAGTCTAGAGTCGTTTCCTTTAAGAAGTATTTAGAATCATCATTCGAGGATTAATGATCCCAAGGAGGAGATATTGTAATACCCCGGAAACTAGTAGACTAAAGTAGAGCTTTACGTAATGGTTTCAAAGCTAGAAGAAAGGGTTAGAATCCTAAAATGATTTCCCGTAGCTTAGTAGACCATCTAGGGTTTAGTTGAGCCCTACAAGAGTCAAGACTAAAAGGAAAGTGCCAAGGCAAAGGGGCAAGGCCCAAGCCAAAGGCCAAGGCTTCCCCATGCTTGGAGCACATTGCCTCAAGTCCATGACCACCACCACGGCCAGCGGTGTGGATCACGGCTCGTGGTATGGTTCGTGAAGTAAAGGCATTAGCTCCCTAAGGGCTGCCTCAAAGTGGCACACCTTCACGAGCCACTTCACGACTAGTGGTCTTGACCATGGTTTATGGGAAGGCTCGTGAATGTGACTTAGGATGAGGAAGGCCAAGACACATTGGCCAAGCCACTGCCCAAGGGACCACAGGCAGGAACACGGCTCGTGAGCCCTGTAGTGGTGTCTAGCACAATGACTCCCTAATGGTGGTCAAAATAGGAAATTCATTTTTAGTAGGTTTTAAGTGGGGGTCATTTTATATGAACTTTATACACCTATATAAAGTATTTTAAGTCATTAACCACCCCAAGATTGTGTAAGGTCTTTGAATAAAGGTATGTTAGCTTATTCATCTATCGGTTCTTCCACCCATAAAGCCCTTTATATTTCCCCCAATTGTGAAGATAAAACCCAATCTAAGCTAGGGTTTCTTCCTATGTTGTGGGTAGTGTTGGGTATGATTCCAATTGAGTGGATAATACCTAATTATGATTGATTTAGGATTGAATTGTGATATTATAATGAATTTATATGAATTGCATGGATAAATCTAGTCTAATTGGAAGAATTGATATTATCTGGTTTTATGCCATGAAAGGTGAAATTGAGGATTCATAGGTGATCTTCTAAAGTTAATGTCGTGTGTAGTAGTTATTCAAGATTAGAAACATATAAACATGAATTGAACTAGATTTTAGTATCTATGATGGATCGTGATTAGTAAAGTTAAAATTGAACCTTTATGGTGAATTATGACTAGAATCACCTATTAATGAAGAATGTGATTAAGATGCCTTAAAGTCTAAGTATGAATGATTATTGTAATAGGTAAAGCTATGAGAGGAAGGCTTGTGATCATGAATGTTAGGGCTTTGAGAGTATTGCTAACTTAATGTGATCTTGTTGTGTATTGTTGAAAGCCTATTCTCACTTACACACTTAGGCATAAATATGCTAGGAGGTGCAAGGTTATCTCACATATAATGATTCTAGGTTGAAAAACTAATCACCTAAAATTAATCAAATCAAATTAGACTAGAATAACTTGAAGTTGTGATATGTGAACACTTCATGTATAGCTTCACTTAGTAAGACAAGACCATCTCATTGTAGCTTTGGATTGAGGACATATACTCTTGTAAGAGTAGCTTGATTAGCATTGTAAGATGCTTTCATGGTAGCTTGAATTAGGGATAGTCATGGTAGCCTAGGATGGAGGACATTTACTCTCCTATGGGTAGGTTGTACTAGCATTGTAGAATGCCTTCATGATAGCTTGACTTAGTTAGGCCAAGACCATTTTACGGTAGGTTAGGATTGAGAAACCATACTCTCCTAAGGGTAGCTTTCATTAGCATCATAGGATGTTTTGCATGGTAGCTAGGATGGAACACTTGTATCCTTCATTGAATAGCTTGGACTTGCATGATAGTATTCCCTCCATGGTAGCTTGACTTAGCATAATGTAGTCATGTTAGCTAGATTATCAGCTTGGTCTAGCCTAGTAGGGTGATATTTCTTGGTAGCCTTCAATTATTAAATTGTGATCATTCATGTGTGATGTCTTGCCTTGTACTAATAAGAGAAGTACCCTACATGAATAAAGGCAAATAGTAAAGAGGGACTAGTCCGCAACTAGTGTGTATGTATGATAGCCTAAAGTTGTACTTAGTGTGAATAGTAGTATGGGAGGTTATTCATACATTGCACAAGTATGACTTGGAGCTACTTATGAAGTGTGCTCTTATGTGATGTGTGTTAGCTTGGGTTGGTTCTATAGTTGCCTTCCATGATATGATTGACTAAGGTGATAGATCCCTTGTCTATATGAAGTAAGCTAAGAATGAGACCAAATGAATGGTAAGTATGTATATGGTGACCTAAAGGTTAGGATTAGTGTGAATTGTATTATGGGATGCTATTCATGTATTGCACATGTATGCTTTGAGGTTACTTAGGAGTATAATACTCTTATGATATGAAAGCCTAAGACTTGACCATGCATGTAGACTATGATTAAGATGACCAAAAATGGATACTTAGCTTGGATGGTATTATGAGATGATATTCATGCATTGCACAAGTCTGCTTTGAGGTTACTTGAGAATAGTCCTTTTATGATATGAATGACTAACAGTTGAGTAAGGCTTATATGATGCTTATGTTGGAGACTTCACTTATGATTACGCAATTGTCTCTTATGCTAATAGTTGATGTTCATGAAGGATTGGATTATGTCTTATGTTGACTATTCCTTATCTTATGATCTTATGATACTGTTCTAGTTAACATATTTAGTACATTTTGTATAAAGTGATGGTAATAGGTAAGCTTTGAGAGTAAGGCCTATATTTATGAGTATTGATGGTTAGGGATTTGAGAGTAAAGCTAAGATGATGAATTAAGAATGATCAAATGTATAAAGTGATAGAATCACTAGAAACATGGATTGATTGTCAAGGACATCCCTCCAAGGGTCATGAATTAATTAAGAACTTAATAAGCTTTCTTGTGTGATGTATGCCAATCATCGAGTGGATATTGAATTGAGATTGAAGCTTTTACCTAGTTGAGTCTAGCTTCTCGGTGTGGGTAACTTTCACAACCCAGGAGTACCCTGTAGATGCGATACAGCGTACTCAACCCCGAAGGGGTCTTATACAAGCCTCGTAGTCATACATTGCATACGATAATGAAAATTACGTGGAATTAAAATCTTTTCTTTAATAAAATCAACAATCTAAAACTCATTTATAAAGTAGCGAATTACTAAAGTCTCACATGGCCATCTTCGACAAACTTTAAACAATATAAGGACACGGCCCTTTACAATCGAAGTCTTAACAATAGTCTTAAAACATGAAAGAACTAGAAACATAATAAGTCCTTGTACTCAATATATGAGGACATACCAAAAAATGTCTTGGAGGAACTCTTCTCAAAGCTTCACTAGATAGAGTCAAATCACTTGCCGAGACCTACACCTGTAGTAAAACATGAAGAATATATGGATTAGCACAATTAAGTACTAAGTATGATAGCCATGAAAAAACATGCTTAAAAAGGACATTCGTTTGAAAGTCATGCTTTTATGCCATTTTGATAAAACTTCATGAATACAAGTATAATAGGCATACTATTCAAACAGAACCAACGTACAAGTCATTATTCACATTATAACATACTCAACATATACACCATTTCCTTTACCTTAACATTTCCCCTCAAGTAACCCTCAAGCAACACTTAATGCAATGTATTAATAGCGTCCCACTCCACCATCCATACCAAAGTATCACCTTAAGGTCACCAAAGGTGAATTTATCATACAACCTTTCCATTTTTACACAATAGTAATACAAGATACATAAACATTAACTAAAACACAATCATCACATAAGTACCCTCACCTAAGACAACTCTAAGTCACATTTTTGCAATGTGTAAGTAGCATCCCATACTACTACACACACTAAGTGCTCCTTTGAAGTCACCATAGACTAGGAAAATTAATACTCAAGAAGTCATAGCAACGAAGTAATACAATCCAAGCAAGGCATGCATGTTAACATTTAACATATAAGCATTTAAGTAACCATTCATTAGCTTCAATAAGAACACCTTTAATCATTACACATAAGGTCAACACTTTCATTAACATCATCATAAGAGACCATTCATTTCATTAACATTGTAAGGAACACACCATGATCCCTCTCAAAACCTACTTGTGCAATGTATAGGTGGCATCTTATTCTACCACCCATACTAAGTAGTGCATCCTTGAGAAGCCATAGTTCATTAACATTCATTGTGGGGTTAATCCTTAATCGACATAGACCATGAGAGCTTAACACGGAATCCTGGTGTCACCCTCACCAGATAAAGGGATTCCTACTTGCCTAAGGTAGGACTATTGTTTTTATAGCTTAAGTGGATCCACTAGCTAGACCTATGTGGGCACATAGTTTATCGGGATATTTCTACTAGATACCTTGCTGATATACCATGAGTTTACGGTATTTCTAATACATTTCACTTACAAGTTGTGTGTGTCTAGTCTCTCTGACACGGTTCCGGCCTCGTCTTCTCAGGCCGCTAGTATGCCCCCTAGTTCATCTCGGTCCACACCACAGTTGGGAGCTGTTGTTGTCCCGTTGGCCAGAGTCCAAAAATTAGAGGCTCAGCTGGCCACACTGCTGCATCACATCCAGCCGTGGATGCGCAAATCGATAGTTGAGTCTGAGGCCAGAGTGGAGCAACGGATGGAGGGCATGATGGATCGGAAGGTTCTGGATGTTAATCAGCGTCTTGATGCCTTTGAACTGCGCGTCCTGGAGCGATCTGCCCCGGCCATAGATATTTCCTATGTGTGGGCTGAATTAGCCAGTCTCCGGACCGACGTTAATACCATTCTGGACACCCCTACAGTTGAACCTCAGGCTGCACCTACTGCACTGGCTGATGATATGGTGTTGGATGCTCTATTTAGTGGGACCGCCGAGGAGGAGCTTGTGCCTACATTGGCCAAAGAAAAGAGGCACCGTTCTAGTCGCACTGAGGAGGAGAGACCACAAAAGAGACAGCGTCGGCAAGAGAAAGCGGCCAGGAAGGCGTCTATTATAGATGAGCAGATGCTCCAGCAGAGAGCGCGCGGGAGTGCTGCAGGGGCATCGAGTTCTGCCACAGTTATAAAGGTCCCGCCTGTTGTGCGGGACGTTGTGCGCACCACTGATGGTGCTATGATGGATGCAGTGGGCATTACTGAGGGTGTCCCTACTATTTTTCCAGCAGGCTCCGGAAAACCGGATCCACCTGCTCAGTCATGAGTCTTCGGCGCTTTGCGCCACAGGTTTGCTTCACCCATTCCATTATCTGTTACTGTTATTGTATGCATTGGGGACAATTGCATCTATTTTTGTTGGGGGTGGGGTAAATGAATTATGAGTGATAGGGTGAAGGGTAAAGTCTAAGTAACCCAACAACTAATAAATCCTCTTTTGGGGTTTTCTTGCCTGTGTTCTTTTTCCCCAAAAAACTGTTTAATTTCTGTTGAACCGGCATGTGTTAGGATTGTGTGTATAGAAGCATAAAGAAGAATGAAGCATGATGGCTTATGAAAAATAAACCCGTCTAAATTTTGTAGGCTAAGTCAAGTTGAATGTGTTGGCTCTGAGTATGACATGATAATAAATCTACTTGATGGCATGACTTAAGCTGAAACTTGAACTAAGTAATATGATAATCTGACAATGAAGCTAGGTGCCAAGTGCGTGTGAGAATAGTGATTATTCAAACAGTTTTTGTGCGAAACTAGAACTTGCCCGGTTAGTCCTGCTAAGA
>JAJOOS010015098.1:0-32481 GCA_029582725.1 Solanum chiquidenum
GAATAACGGCATATAAGTAGTTATAAACCAAGGTACAAAGAACATAATATGATTATGTAAAGCACAAGTTTCATAAAATTCTTGAGAAATATTATTTAGATCTTCTTCACTATAAGTGTCAAAAAACCAAGTTTTAAACCGGTTCCATTTTTTATTTGAGAAATCCTTTTGAATATATTTTCTTGCCAGGGAACCTGGACTAAAATCAATTTGGTGTACATTCATCATTAAATATCATTAAGATAATCCATTTCGGATGCTGAAGGAATATCCTTATCAGAAATATCAGATGATTTATCGTTCGTTTGAACAATGTTTAACCGAGGATTAATTCTAATTTTTTGTTTTTCAGATATTACATCAGATAACGTAAGTAAAGATGCAGCTCAATTTCTAGCTGGACCATAAAGAGATTCAATTGGAGAAATATGTTGAATAGCCAATCTTCTATCAGAAGCAAATGAATGTCTATTATAAGAGACACTCGTTTCATTGAATTGCATACAAATTTTTCCATCGGAGTTTTGACTAATATGAGAATAATCTGAATTAGTAACAGCATTGGTCATTTGTTCAGGGGGTATAACAGAATCTAGAATCCAAGTAGTAGGAAAATTAATTTCTTCCTATTTTATAGGTCTTCTAGTAGTGACCTTAGATCTGGTGAAATTAGTTTCTACCAAAATAGTTTGATCAGACGTATCATATAACTTACATCTAGGATTCAAAGTAGCAAGCAACTTAAAATAGATTATATAAGACAAACAAATCAATTCAGATCCGGGGGCATAATTATAACCATGGGTTTTAACATTTAAAGTTAAAGCATCTAAAATATTAGCATCAGTCAAGGATAATTGCAGATTTGGCTGAGCATTAAAATAAACTGGACCATAACCGTAGATTCTATCGAACCCATCAAAGACTGTCGAAAAATTAAATTTCTTGCATCTCGTAGAGCTGCTAGAAAAGTCTCTGGTAACCCTTTAAGAGTTAAAGGTTTAAAAGCAATTTGAACCATGCCAATATGCAAAAATTTATATTGAGATTTATATAATTCAATATCTCGCTTATTTAATAAACGAATAGTTTGTTCAGAAGAGTTTAACGCTAAAGATTGTTCTGTTGTTTTAATCAACTGTTTATTAGAGATCTTATCAAACCAACCATAGTCATAAATAGTTTTTATATTAACTTTCAGAATAGTCCATTTGTTTAACAAATCAAGGTTTTGAGGTATATCTACCTCTTCCAAACAAGAACTTTTAATATCTCCTTGTTCCATAGAGAGAAAATATATCTATGCCGAAATTCTTCACATCTCATAAAGATATATACCATGAAAGTTTCTTGGCTCTGATACCAATTTTACAAGATCACTGACCTGGCATTTTATGTTTAGGATTATCTTTTAGGAAAAAAGTTCTAAAGAAATTAGACAGATTTTATTTCAAAGAAAATTTTCCTCTTCTTTTTTTAATTTATTTTTTAGCTACACGTTTTTTCGTTTGTTTTCATTCTTTTTATTAATTTATTTTATGCTTTTAAGTAATCTGTTACTTCTTTTTTTTAGCACGTTTCCCTTCTTTATTTTAATTTTAATTTTTAACATTCTGTTCCTCCTCTTCTTCTTTTTTTAAATTTATTTTTTAATCATCCTTTTTCTCTTACGTTTTCTGTACCATTTTTCTTTATTTTTTATTATTATATTTTTTCATTTTTAACATTCTGTTCTTCTTCTTCCTTCTTTTTAGTTTCTTGATTATTATTTTTGAATGTTCATTTATTTATTCATTTTTCTTTGATAATGAATTTCTAAATAGAGTCCATATCTCTTCTCAATTATATGCCTTAACAATCCAAATTAAAGCGATAATAATTTTAAAGGTAAAATATTTTTTATTCAAAATAATATATTAAAAAGACTAAAACATATTCCACATAGGTTTTATAAATCGCTAATAAATTAAACTTTAGCTTATATCCTAATCTAACAATAAATTCAACAAGATTTTTCTTGAATGAAGAGTAGGCTGAAAGAATTACTAATTATTCAATTTAAATATTATGGAACCAATTTCAATATAAATTGCATCTAAAGAGCATAAGATAATATTAATAATTAAAAAGAAAATGTATGATACATTTTTTTTTAGAAAAAAACCCGTCTCCGATTACGTTTTCCTAAGCATTCGTAAATTCTCAAAATAATTCACAACATACATCACAAACAATATTGGATAATAATAACATGCGACTCGGAGAACTTCATATTATTGGAATCAAATTTCGTACAAGCATTCCATTTAAATCAAGCGAGAATTTAGAATTACCTCACCGTGAAAATTGATTCACCACAAAAACAACTGCTACGATCTACTGATTTCCAAGTTTAGCAAGGCTAACTTTAAGATCCACGAACTTGAAACCACGAACGAAACCTCGAACTCTAGACTTAATTCACAAAAGAAAAACTCACTTTTTCTTCTCTTTGCTTTTGCTCCTCTGTTTTTTTTTTCTTTTCGTTTCTTCTGTGTGTCTTTGTTCCCTTTTTTCTTTACTGAGCGTGTGTTTTTATAATAGTTTTGGATGTGAGTCTGGTACTAATTAAAAGAAACGTGATGGGGTGGGAATAGAATTTAGTTTGAAAATTTTAGTTGATAATTTTAGGGTTGAGATAAAGGAAAAAAATAAAAGAAATAAATAATAATAATAATAATAAAACAAGAAAACAGACGAGAAAAAAAGAGAAAAAGAAAATCGTGTGATGTAAAAAATATTAGAAAAAAATCGTTCCAGATTTTGAGGAAACAATAAAAAATAAAATAATAAATAAAAATAGGAAGAGTGCTTTTAGGAGAAATAAGTTATGGAAGTTGGGGGTAATTAGGATAAAGGGTAAGTAATTTGCAAATTTTAGGACTCATTTTTTTATAATATATATTATTATTTTAGGTCAGTAAAAGTTGAAGGATTAAAAAAAAAACATTAAATTCACCAGCTTTATTTAAACATATATTTTGTTGTAATTTTCAGAGTCTTTTTTTTAAAATTCATTTTACATACAAACCTATAATAATATTTAAGTATATTAAAAAATGGTGTAATAATTTTTACTTTTATTTTAGATTCGGTAAAAAATTAGGTGTTCACAGTATGCCTCTCTTTGTTTGGAAACATGAAGATTTTTCATGCAAAGATGTGAACAATGTGACTAATTTTTGACTGAGACATTTATTCAAAAATGTGAAAATAAGTAAACGAGAAGAGGTTTGATTGCGCCTTAACTTTTGAACAAACTACCTATCTTGAGTTAATGATAAGGAGTCAGATGTAGTTCATATAGGAAGGGACAGGAGAATAAGTTAGGTAGTCGAGCAAGGTTCTGTCGAGGTTTCGGTTCGTAGCTCCAGCTATTACATTAAAAGGAAAAATACAATAGGAGAGAAAGGAAAGATACAAGATCCTATCTACTCCACTAGCCATGAGTCTTCGTTTTGAATCTTCGGTTATCGCTTCACCTTTTTTGGGTAGGTACATTGATTTTGAACTTTGATTTGGACATCTGAATCTAAGACCTGAAACTTATGATTTGACTTGAGTTGTTGACTCTCTTCCGCATGATATTCTTGAATGCTTATTTTTTTTTTGAGAAAATGATTCCTTATTCTTGAACTTTAAATTTGTGTACTGTGTAGAAACCTGCATGCCATAGAAATAAAACAAACAAAACAAAATAAAATTTTCTGCCCCAATTTGTACTAGGAAAATTTTGTAAGTTATTGGTGAAAGCTATAAAAGTTTATAATAGGCATAAAAATAATATTTTTGTACCAATACAGATATAAAATAAAATAAAAGGGAGATTTGTGCCAAAAATGCAACTAGAGGTTATTACGCCCTATGAAGTCATGAAAAAAATATGATAGGGGTTATTGTGCCCTATCGCAACCAGGGGTTATTGTGCCCTATATGCAAGCAGGGGTTATTGCGCCCTGTGAAGTCACGAAAAAATAAAATAGGGGTTATTGTCCCCTATATGCAACCAGGGGTTATTGTGCCCTATGAAGTCACGAAAAAATAAAATAGAGGTTATTGTCCCCTATATGCAACCAGGGGTTATTGTGCCCTGTGAAGACATGAAAAATAAAATAGGGGTTATTATGCCCTATATGCAACCAGGGGTTATTGTGCCCTGTGAAGACAAGAAGATAAAATAGGGGTTTTATTGTGCCCTACATGCAATCAGGGGTTATTGTGCCCTGTGAAGACATGAAAAATAAAATAGGGGTTATTGTGC
Organism: Solanum chiquidenum; assembly: GCA_029582725.1. Lineage (NCBI taxonomy): Eukaryota > Viridiplantae > Streptophyta > Magnoliopsida > Solanales > Solanaceae > Solanum > Solanum chiquidenum. Next base: position 4,301 of record JAJOOS010015098.1, read on the forward strand.
CCTATATGCAACCAGGGGTTATTGTGCCCTGTGAAGACATGAAGATTAAAAAGGGGTTTTATTGTGCCCTATTATGCAACCAGGGGTTATTGTTCCATGTGAAAACATGAAAAAATAAAATAGGGGTTATTGTGCCCTGTGAAGACATGAAAAAATAAAATAGGGATTATATATATATGTTTTTTTTTACTTATATTATTATTATTATATTTAAGATCATTTATTTTATTTTATTTTTATTTTTGTACATTTTCCAAACATAAAAGAAACAAACAAAAAATAAAAATAAAATAAAATGCCACAGATCTTATTAAGAAAAATAATCCTTTTTATTGTTATTATTATTATTGTGGTGCATATTGTAGGAGATACATAGATTCAAGAACTTACCTCTCGCGAATTACTTGCACGATTTTTCTTTGTACCTATTTTGAAACAAAGAATGTTTTGTTAGTTTTTCTAAATGGGGTTGGTTTGTGACTTCGAATATATTGTGGGGTTTTGACTTTGAATCCGTCTCGCTTGAAAGATTCATCATATTGATGATTGCGCGAATAGCTTGAAGATGCTTTAGAGACAGTCCTTATCTTCCCTTGAAACACTTCTCATGAACATTTTGACCCATTACCATTTTGGGCACGTTGTGTGGTTCATCCTTTCCAAAGCAACTCTCTTGCTTTACCGACTTTTCACACGGTATCGATTTTTGATATTTTTTGTCTCAATTGGTTCACAGCCCTAGTCAATGTTGTGCATGCCTCCAACATTCAACTGGAAATACCGTAGTCAATTTTGTGGCTTTAATTTTATTTTCTTACTTGACGCGAGTTTATGCTGAATGAGGCTCAAAGATTACCGAACACAAGTACAAATGACACAAATGAAAGGGTTATGAAAGAAAAGTTATATCTTTAGAAGGAGGAAATGAATAAGTAAATGTTTAAAAGGAATGGAAAGAATCTTATCTAAAAGTACGTGACGACTTTAATGAATCATGACATGCATTCAGACTGAACGTTTGATCCTTCTAAGTTGTCTGAATCTCACGACACAATGTTGTACCTTTCAGTCTATAGCCTGACTTCTATCTTGATTGTGCTCATGCCAAGACGGAATGTCATCATTTGATCAATGGTGCCCTTCATAATTTTTCACCAATAAGACATTCTTATCTCTTTCTCTCAACTTACTATCGTCTTATGGTGCCCGTGAGAATTTTCACTCATAAGACTCTCATTTTTTTTTGTAACACACCGTAGGTCACAATGTCATGTCTCAGCCCTTGGAGAATTGAAGAACATGATTATTATTTTATTGAGTGATTAGACCGAATCCCAATGAAGGGCTGCCTATGTATCCTCTTAGGAATCAGGTCAAACGCAGTTCAATGAAACTTTTTTTTTAGCACCAGACAAGTGGTGTTTGAAATAAAGGAGGATACATTTTTATCCTCTCATCTTGAGAATGTCAATCACGAGAGTGTCATAACAAAGAGTGCTAAACGTAGTATCTTTTGATCGAATCTGCGTTAACAATTGTGTCGATCGCCTTTCCCTCCATATCTGCCAGTTGCAAAGCTCCTTTTGATAGCACTTGCTTAATAACATAAGGGCCTTGCCAATTTGGGGCAAACTTTTCTTTGGCCTCGTTTTGATGGGGAAGAATGTGTTTCACAATAAGTTGACTGACTTCAAAATTTCTTGGGCGTACTTTCTTTTTATAAGGTCGAGTCTTCCTCTGCTGATATAATTGACCAAAACAAATTGATGTCAACCGTTTTTCGTCTATCAAGGCTAATTGTTCTAACCTTGATTTAACCTATTTCGTGTCCTCAATTTCTGCTTCAACAATGATTCGAAGAGAAGGGATTTCAACTTCTGTGGGTATGACAACCTCAGTTCTGTAAACCAATAAGTAAGGAGTTGCACTGACTGACGTACGAATAGTCGTGCGATATCCCAAGAGAGCAAATGGTAGTTTTTCATGCCACTCTCTAGATCCTTGCGCCATTCTCCTATGAATCTTCTTGATGTTCTTATTTGCCGCTTCAACAACCCCATTTGCTTTGGGTCGATAAGGGGTTGAATGATGATGAACAATTTTAAATTGCTCACAAACTTCCTTCATCAGGTGGCTGTTGAGATTTGCTACATTGTCTGTAATGATGATTTTTGGTATGCCGAAACAACATATGATGTTGGAATGAACGAAGTCCACCACTGCTTTCTTGGTGACTGATTTGAATGTGACAACTTCCACCCATTTGGTAAAGTAGTCGATGGCAACTAAAATAAACCGATGCCCGTTAGATGCTTTCGGCTCAATCGGCCCAATAACATCCATTCTCCAAGCCACAAAAGGCCACGGAGCAGACATAAGGCGCAACTCTAAAGGGGTGAGTGAATCAAGTCGCTATGAACCTGGCACTGATGACACCTGCAAACAAATCGGAAGCAATCTCGCTCCATGGTCAACCAATAGTACCCTGCCCGGATAATCTTTTTTTCTAGAACATAACCATTCATATGAGGGCTACATACCCCTGAATGCACCTTATTCATAATTGTTTCTGCTTCTTGAATATTCACACATCGCAATAGATTCAAATCTGGATTCCTTTTATATAAGATTTCGCCACTTAAGAAAAATCCATTGGTGAGTCGCCTAATAGTTATTTTTTGATCTCTATCAGCATGTATTGGATATTCTTTAGGTTTTAGAAACCGCTTGATGTCATGATACCAGGGCTCACCGTCTGGCTCTACTTCAATTATATTGCAATAACCATGTTGATCCCTAACTTGGATTTCCAATGGGTTAATGTGGTATTACCCGGGTATGGAAGCATCGAGGCTAGGGTGGCCAAAGCATCAGCCAACTCATTGTGAAACCTGGGAATGTATTTGAATTCAATGGACTTGAAACTTTTGATGAGGTTTTCTAAACATTGTTTGTACGGCATGAGTTTAATGTCTCGAGTCTCCCATTCACCTCGAGCTTGTCGAATGAGCAAATCGGAATCCCCCAAAACCACCAACTCATGCACATCCAGATTTATTGCCATATTCAAACCCATGATGCAAGCTTCGTATTCTGTTGTGTTGTTGGTAGAAAAGAATCGAAGTCGTGTTGTGGCAGGATAATGACATTCATTTGGTGAGATAAGAAATGCCCCAATTCCTACTTCATTTTTGTTGACAGCCCCATCAAAATATAATTTCCACCCGTGACCATCATCAGGAATTTCTTCCTTAATAGAGTTGATCTCTTCATCAGGGAAGTATGTCCTTAGGGGCTCGTATTCGTCATCGATCGGATTCTCTGCCAAATGATCGGCCAACGCTTGTGCTTTCATGGCGGTGTGAGTGACATACACAATATCAAATTCCGTAAGCAAAATCTGCCATTTTGCCAACCTACCTGTTGGCATGGATTTTTGAAAAAGATATTTCAAAGGATCCATTCGAGATATAAGATAGGTCGTGTAGGACAAAAGATAGTGCTTCAATATTTGGGCAACCCAAGTCAAAGCGCAACAAGTCTTTTCTAACAGAGTGTACCTTGCCTCATAACTTGTGAACTTTTTGCTCAAATAATAAATGACTTGTTCCTTTTTCCCCGTAATGTCATGTTGTCCTAAAATGCAATAAAAGGAATTATCCATCACTGAAAGATATAAAAATAACGGCCTACCAGGTTTCGGTGGGACCAGTACTGGAAGGTTTGCTAAATACTCCTTAATTTTGTCAAAAGCCTCTTGACACTCACTTGTCCATTTGATAACAGTGTCCTTTTTCAACAACTTGAATATCGGCTTACATGTGGCGGTGAGTTGAGCAATTAACCTGCTGATATAGTTTAACCTATCCAGAAAACTCATGACTTCAGTTTTGGTTTTTGGAGGTGGCAATTCTCGAATGGACTTTATCTTAGAGGGGTCCAATTCAATGCGTCTTCGACTAACTATAAAACTCAAAAGTTTGCCAGATGGAACTCCAAATGAACATTTAGCTGGATTAAGCTTGAGGTTGTACTTTGTCAATCTTTCGAAGAATTTTCTTAGATCACGCACATGGTAGGCTTGTGTTCTAGATTTAATGATGACATTATCGACATATACCTCAACTTCTTTATGCATTATGTCATGGAATATGATAGTGATAACTCTCATGTAGGTTGGTCCCACATTCTTTAGACCAAATGCCATGACTCTATAACAATATGTACCCCACGGGGTGGTGAAAGCAATTTTTTCATACATGAGAATTTGGTGATACCCAGCGTAACAGTCCACAAAAGATTGAATCTTGTGTTTGGCATAATTATCAACCAGGATGTGAATGTTGGGTAATGGAAAATTATCCTTTGGACTTGCTTTATTTAGATCTTTGTAATCAACACAAACTCTGATCTTTCCATCTTTCTTTGGCATTGGCACAACATTAGCCAACCGGGTAGTGTATTGGACAACTCTGATCACGTTTGCACTCAATTGCTTCATGATTTCCTCTTTAATTTTATCGCTCATGTCTGTCTTAAACTTTCTCTGCTTTTGCTGGACAGGTGGAAAGTCAAGATGTATTGGAAGTTTGTGAACTACTAAATCAGCACTTAAACTCGGCCTGTCGTCGTAGGACCAAGCGAAGACATCTTTGTATTCAAATAAAACTTGAATTATGTCGTCTCGAATGTTCTGATCAACATGAATACTTATCTTTATTTCTCTCACTTCTTCAGGAGTTCCTAAATTAACCGCCTCAGTTTCACTTAAATTAGGTTTAGGCTTATTTTCAAATTGATCCAATCCCTTTTTAATTTCTTCGTAAGCTTCATCTTCATCATATTCCTTAGACTTAGGATTCATTGTTTCGAGATCAGAGAACTTTTTAGGATCTAACTGTAAACTCTGCATGCATGTCATATTATTAAAGTCGACATTAACGTAACTGAAATGAAAAATAAGAGGACATATATTAGAAAGAGTAAGAACAGAGAAGATGATAGGATATGACTGTGAAACTAGAACTTCATTGCATTAAATGGGAAATGATAGAAGGGTTAACACCAAGTGAGACAACTAGAAGGTTTGAATTACAACCCTGAGAATAATCCAAATAAATAAAATAAAACAGCAAAATACACTACCAAGACTCCTTCCTTTTAGGGCAAGGAGTGGTTTCCCAGTTGTTGAGCTGGACATTCGAGCCAACGAACTGCACAACCATATGACTAGTGCCTTCACCAATCCGAGTCATGTTTACGTCATAAAATATTTCCTTGATACCTTGACATAATTCATCCACATTATTCTGGATAGGGAAGTCTGGAATCGGTTCACCTCGAGATTTAACGAAAGATTGAGCAATATGAGGGATTGGCTTCAACAAATTACAAACATTTATTTTATGATCTTTTGCCCATTTTCTATCAAATCTAGTTGGATTGAAACCCAAATCGAATGTCTCTTGATTACCCATTGGATTTATGGGATCTATAATTCCTTGCAAATACAGCCCTAGTCCTTTTCCAGCTTCATAGCCGTTTTGTACCATCTGGGACACCACCATGACTGAAGCAGATGATAGATGAGGTTGTGGTATAGGCTTTCCTTCTGAAAACTAATTGACTGTTATAATCTCAAAAGCCTGATAGTTGAGGGATTCACAACCTCTTTTGGCCTCAATGCATGGTATTGAAGGATCTTGGGTGATTGGGATATCATCTTCACCATGGACAATGATTTCCATTTTATCATGCTCAAACTTGGCCACTTGGTTCAGAGTAGACGGCACATCTCTAGCCAGGTGGATCCATGGCCTACCCAAAAGTAGATGGTAAGAAGTTTCCATGTCTATTACTTGGAAAGTGATTCCGAACTTCACTGGTCCAATTGTAACAGTTAAGTATATTTCACCAAGAGTGTCCCATTTTGCGCCATCAAATGCACGCACACAGACATTGTTAGTACAATATCTATCCGTGTTGATTTTCAACCTTTGTAGAGTAGAAAGAGGGCATATGTCTACACCCGATCCTCCATCGACCATGACCCTCTTCACATAGTGTTCTTCACATTTCACGGTTAAATATAGCGCCTTATTAGGCCTAGATCCTTCCAAAGGCAATTCATCATCAGTGAAAGTGATTCTATTTACCTCAAATATTCGGTTGGCTATCTTTTCCAAGTGACCCACCGTGATACTTTCTGAGATATGTGCCTCATTCAAGATTCTTGTCAAAACTTCACGATGCTCTTTAGAATGTATGAGTAATGACAACAAGGATATCTGAGCGGGTGTTTTCCTCAACTGATCAATAACAAAATAATCTTGAGCTTTCATTTTTTTCAGGAACTCTACAGCTTCCTCCTCAGTGATAGGTTTTTTAATCGGCAACTGATTTTCTTTGGCTTGTTTGTCTTTCCTTAATTCTTCTGGAGCATAACACTTCCCGGAACGAGTTAATCCTCTTGTTTCATTTGTTTCTTCAACAATCTCCTTTCCCTTGTGGGTAACGACTTTTTTGTAGTTCCATGGAACGGTCTTGGTGTTTGTCATTGGAAGTTGTGTTGCAATTTGTATCACAACTGGCTCTTTCACATTTTCTTGGTTTTGACCAAATGTTGGAAGCTTACCAGGAATGTATAATTCTGGTCCATTCAACGGTACTTCTCTTCTTTTTATAGCTCCAGGGACATACAACACCAGTTTCCTCGAGTCTCCAAAATTTGAATTACCATTCACAATTATCGGTGTCTTTTGTATGGGTTGTAAAACCATACTCGACTCTTCTTTTGAATCCCTGCTTTTCATCTTAGTTCTACATGTTTGCTCGCAAACTTCATAAATGCCTACCATCCCCACAACATGCTCATTATTGTGAGCAGGGAGTGGGTTATTGATGACATTTGGTGCCTCCTCATTGCGTATCTCGATTACCTTATCCTCGATTAACTTCTCAATGACTCTTTTTAGAGTCCAACAATTATCTGTGCTATGACCTGGAGTGTTAGCGTGATACTCACATATAACTGTTGGATCAAAGCCTCTTGCATTTGGATTGACAACATAGGGATTGACAGGTTCAACCAATCTCAATTGTATTAAATTCCGCAACAAATTCGTATATGACTCACCAATTGGAGTGAAGTTTTATTTCCGACCTTGTTCTCTTGTATAATCCGTCCTGGGACGTGGGCTATATGGCACCTGCAAATTTTGTTGTTGGAGGTGAGAACCTTGTGGGGCAGGTGCCCGCCATTGTTGGCGCTGAGGAGGTCGGACATATGCCTGAGTGTTAAGAACTGCATATTGGGATGGGTAATAATGTTGAGGAGAATGAGATTGTTCTTGTTGGATTTGAACATAAGGGTGGTTCATGCCCATTTGAACACCTCTCGATCCAGATGCCATCATGGACCCTTCCTTCTTCTTTTTCAGATTTACAAAATTACCAGACCCGCTCTATATTGCTTGTGTGGTAGCTCTAATGGATGCCTGACTTACAATTTTACCAGATTTTATGCCGTTCTCTACCATTTCTCCGATCTTAATTGTTTCAGCGAAAGGCTTTCCCGTTGCGGCGAGAAGGTAATGAAAGTAATCAGGTTCTTGAACTTGGAGAAAAACATTAATTAATTCATAGTCTTTCATTGGCGGTTTGACTCTAGCCGCCTACTCCCTCCATCTTATGGCATATTCCCTAAAGCTTTCAGATGACTTTTTTTCATATTAGCTAGGGAATTGCGATCTGTAACGATATCGATATTGTATTGGAATTGCTGGACAAAATTTTGTGCCATGTCATTCTAGACATGCCAACGAGAAATATCATGATCGATGCACCATTCTGAGGCTACACCCGTTAGACTCTCCCCAAAGTAAGCCATAAGAAGTTCTTCTTTTCCTCCGGCTCCCCTTAGCTGATTACAAAATCTTTTCAAATGAGCTGCTGGGTCGCCATGACCATTATACTTATCAAACTTTGGAGTTTTGAACCCTATAGGCAAGTGGACATCTGGAAACATACATAAGTCCTTAAACGAGACACTTTTATGTCCTCCCAGCCCTTGCATATTCCTTATGTTTTGCTCCAAACTCCTCATTTTTCTTGCAATTTCTTCATGTTCCTCATCCTTAGTGGTTTTTTCAACCTCGATGGGGGAACTGTATTGATGAGTGTGGTGGTAAGAGTCAGGAATTTTGAAAGTCAATTTAGGGGCCTGACCTTGGCTGTATTGATCTTTGGGTATAGGATCATCATTGGATTTTTGTACTAGTGTTGGTTGAGAAATTGCATTAGTTTGCACAGTTGGCATGATTGTTCATCATGGGTGGATTCAATGGGTGTACTGAGGAAGTTCCAATAGTATTAGATGTGTTAACGTAGGGTCCAAATCCAGGTGGATAAACCGGGTTGCTTGTTGAGACTTGAATGGGGAATGATATATTCATATTCAGGTATTCTCGAATTGAAGATGGGGGAGCCTGCCCATTCATCCAAGCTTCATACATTTCGGCCATCTGTTGTCTCAACATTTTTACCTCTTCTACAGCTACCGATTCTTGTGCAACCATTTGATTTTGAACTTCGTCATTTCCCGACTATGTTCTGTCTTGCGTGCCATTTTTGCTTTCCCTTTTGATCTTGTGTTATATTGATGAGATGCCATCTCTCTTCACAAACCAACCATCTTTAAACTCTTTCTCTCTTATATATAAAAACAAATGTGTTAGGATTCAGCACTTTGCAAATATTAATCACACGTTGATGTTATGCACCTAAGTTATTCCTATTTCTATAATGAGTTTTGGAAGACTTCTATGTTTCATCCCGGTTTTGGACGACTTGCTTATGACTTTTAATCCCATATTTTACTCATTTGAATATTTTGAACGCATTTTGAACCAACTTGTTGAAGGTTGCCTACGTATCATGTTGAACATGAATCAGATCATTACGTAGTTCATGAATAAGAGTTATTTAAAAAAGAAAACACGACATCTATTTAACTTAGTATGAAGACATCATTCAAATCAAAATGTTCTTAAAATAAATGACCAAAACATCAAAGTACTTAAAGATTGAAACAAACTTCGACGAAATGAAAATAAAGAAATAAAAAAAATTCCTTCTCCAATATTTCTTGATCATCAATTTCCCCCTAGGCTAGAGTAGACCTTGAACAAGGCTTTTGGCATATGTGGGGCCAGTGCACGCACATGTCGACCTAAGCTCTCATCACTCCGATGTAGATAACCACCATAAACATCAATCAAGCTCTCTGTCAGTTGAAGCACTTGTCCTTTGGCCTCCTCCATATTCTCGTGACAATTCTGCAACCATTCTTGAGTAGTACCAACCGTGTGGTTCAAATCGTCTTCATGTGCCTGAAGCTCTTCGATTTGATTATGAAGTTTGTCACGCTCTCCCATCCATTGGTTTCTCTCGATCGTGACTTTTGCTTGATACGATGTGAAACACTTTGCTAAGTCCGTTTCTCGTCCCATCGAAGCTTTTTAACTGATTTTGTAATCTAGCATGTGTGTGCATTAAGAGGGTATTTTCTTTTTTATACTCCTCCTCTTGTTGCTCCATAGCACCTGTGACAATGCCCAAATTCTCATGTAAGGTTCAAATGGTGGATTGATGTTCCTTTTCAACCCTTTTCTGAATCAACCTAACTCTCTCTTTGAATATTGCATCACGCTAAGCCAACTCTTCTCTAGCATTCTTTAGGTATTATTTAGGATATCCAGAGTAGACCTATAATTTCTTTCCACCTCGAGTCGAGCTTGCTTGATTCTGACTTCAATTTCCTCTTCTCAATCTCTGAGTTCTCGTGCTGATCCTTCGGGCATTACTTTGAGAGGGGCTTGATCAAAGAACCAATGGAGGTATGAGGGGTCTACTTCTTCTTCAACACGATCGTCTACCATAGCTTTTGATATTAACGTTCAACTACCACCCCAAATCTTTTGAGCTTCTGATTCTCGATCCCGATCTTCAGACGACACCTCCCATACGAAACTCTGTGTATCCTCGGCCCTAGGTAAGATTTGTGTTTGTCCTAGTTGGCGTAGCACCCGAAGGGGTATGTATGGTTGGAATCCTCAAAGGCTTGTCAGAACAAAGAATGGACGATAAGAAGACATAACAATTACCTCACTCGCAGGGAACCAATAATAGTTCCATGTAATATCAGATGCAGTTAATTTAAGAAGATAAAAATACCTTGGGTATCGTTTACCCCAACTTCAACACAAACAATTTCACCGGATGTAGAATCAAAGCAATGTATCTCTGCAGCCATATTGTCTGTTGTATCAATGGCGGATTTGAGATTCAATTTAGCTTTAATGACGGATTTGAGATTCACAAAAGAAATCATTTGTCCAACAACTATTCCATCACTATTATATTGTTCATAACTCAGATCGCTCACCCAAATTACTGAATATCTCAACAAAATCAATATCATCATGTATCAGCAACAATGGTCATCTATTTTGGATATGTTATAATTTGGGATAGATGGGGGAGAAGGAAATTTTAATTTTGAATTCTCTGAATCTGTTACGGATTGGAATAGATTGATATCAATATATTTTGCGTGATTCGTGGGAGTGATAATTAATTTTACGTTTAGACTTCTTTTTAAGCACAACAATCAAGTTGTTTTATGTATCAGACGTTATGTATCCGGCTACAATTTTTAAGAGATTTTTGTAAAATAGAAAAGAATAAGGATATGATGTAATTTAAGTTTTACACTATGATATTTATGTAAGTTATATTTAAATTAATTAACAGAAAGTGAAAAACATGAATAAATTAGGAAAGTGAAGAGACAAGGGGTTCTAGAACAGTCAACTCCGGCGAGCTTGGTTTCCGGCGAATGTCTTGAAAGTCTACCCTTCGTTGTTGTCTCACAATAGAGATGGATTAGAAGTGGAGGTATGCGGCTTAACAAAGACTGGATCGCAATTAAAACACCTGCAAATCGTCGCAACAATTTCATTCTTTGACAAGTCAAGCTGGGAACTTTATAAAGCACATGTATGCCTTCGTTATCTTCTCTCCTGACCCATAAAAATAAGGCCACTCACCAAATTGACCAAACTTCCTTAAACCAAGTGATATAGGTTATCACCTATTGCACCTTAATCCAGTAGAAAAAACCTCACCCAATGTCTATGCCTTAGTCTATAATCATTGTACACCTTAAACTCATACCAGGTGGCATGATAGACAAACTATATAATCATTTTCGACATTACATTAGAGTCGAGGATTTTTTTTTTAGATTTCTTAATAGTGCAATCAAAATGATATATGTCACTGACCCTAACGTATTTGTTGTGAAGTTAAGTGGGCCTAAAATTAGGCATACTCCACTTGTCCATGTTAATGATTTGCTTTGCAACATTAAGAATCTCCTGAAAGTTATCCACCATATAAGTACCTACGAAATTAACAACTAAGTTAACAAAAAAAACCTGCAGGGTGTTGCCTTCCCTCAAAGTGTGTTCAACTGGATAGGATCATCTTTCCTCATCCTGTTGATTGCTTCAACCTTCTTAACCACACTCCATGGTCCCCTTCTTATAGCCTCTGCTTTAGCAACAATATTGGTTGTAACTGATAACTCTCTCCCTTTAACCCCTACAATGTCACCTACACTGTTTCTCACACAAAAAACAATTGAGTTAGGGTCAGGATTGCCCTTGGATGCACCATCAATATTTCATTTGTACCATCTAGGAGGAGAATGTACCCACCTCACAATCCTGTAATTGTAACTAGGATGCCATCCTTTCAGAAATTCAATAATATGAGGTCAAGTCTTGGGTAAATTATGGAAAAAGGATATTTGGTAATAATAAACTTTTGAATAGTATCACTTGCATCCATAATAATATTTTCAAAAACATATAAACTACCATGAAGAATGATATTTCTGCATTTCCATAAGAATCAAAGAATTATAATAGGGACAACATTCATGACACTTTTAAATTTCTCATTACCTTGTGCATTTCGCCACTTTTGGACAATTTTTTTAATCTGAATGAAATGACCTTGAATTCCAGCAGAACTTGCAAAATATAACCATACCTTTTTGGCTTTATTAAATGACGACTATTTGAGGATAATAGCAAATGATAGTTTTGTATATTATAGATTCTTTGAATGAAGGGAACACGTTCAAGCAATATTTTATTATTGTTAACTATTGTCATATCTTAATACATCTTCTAAAGCATTAAATTATTAATTTATTTTATTCATTAAGTAAAAATTACAGCGCAAAATAAAAAGGATTGAGTTTCAATACCCCAGACCTCTCCTATCTACTTCTTTCCCTATACATCACCTATTTCTAGGTAGGATAGAAATTCAATCTATATAATTGTGTCCTCCGTCTACTACACATATTGACGTTAAATTAAATGTTAGCTCTATCTATATGATAAGACTTTCATATGAGAAGGTTAAAAGGCTATTTTTAAAAATTCAACCTCTTTCTTTAATATTTTCAATTCTCTTATTTATTTTGCCATAATTTAAGTAAGATTTATATAAGATGAAAATATTGATTTTAAAGTTTTAAATATTATGATGTTTATAATTCAAACAAGGAAAGATTTAGAAATCTTTACCAAAGATTTATAATCTATAACCTTAACTAATATCAAAGTCCTAAATATTAGGATAAAAAATAAATCAATTATTTGAGGAAAATAGTAAATGATAGTTTTGTATATTGTATAGTTTTTAAATTGAGGATAAAAAGTTCAAGCAACATTTCTAAGGGAATTCGTGTTTTTAAATAATATATATAAATATTCATTTTTACTTGTTCAATTTAAAAAATAAAAAGATAATTTGTAGTTTAATTTCTAATTTGCCTTTATTATTAACTATTGTCATATATTAACACATTTCTCAAAGTATTAAATTTGTTATATTTAAAAGGTGATATGGTAAAATTACTATTCTATTTATTTATTGATTTATTTAAAAATATGTCAAGTCAATAAGTACGAAATAAATAAAAATGAATGAAAAGAGTAATAATGTTATACATCTTTTATTACTAATAAACAATTTCTAAACATAAATTTCATTTTGGTATTTATGTAATTGTAGAAAAATCTTACATTCTTTATCTCATTGTTAAGGGAGTAAAATTCTTTAGTTGGTTCCAAATATTGTTTGTTACCTCTAAAAGATTGATAAATAGGTTTGATTTAAGAAGGTACATAGTTAATTTCGGCTGGATTAAAATCTTAAAATTAGGACCGTTAAATAGTCTAATTCACAGCTATTAAATGATGTAGTGCAGTTGATTTGTTTCTTCCTTAGTTAAAGGTTTCAGGTTTGAGATCTAAATATGAAACAATCATCCGTATGGAGTGTGTCCCTCCGAATGGGGTCCTATGCGGCGCAAATCATGTATATCAAACATCGAATGATAATTTTTTTTAATAAAGAGTCTAATCCTAAGAAGAGTTAATGTGTGTAATAAAGTGAGTTCAAGTTTTTTTGAGAGATGCAATTTTTCTTCACTAAGAATGTCACGACCCGAGCCTACACCCTGGGCGAGACTGGCACTCAAGAAACATTTCTGGTCCCAATCCAACCCTTGGCCTGACTTACTTACTCAACGGAAGACTTAAACATAAGAAATAATCTTAAACAAGAATCTTATGAATAAAACTTAGAATGTCTTTAAGGGAACATTCAAACTAGCCAATAAGGCAAACTCAAGTCTTTAAACAACATCTGAAATGGATAAGACTAAAAGACTATAACTACTCGTCTATGAAACCTCTAAACAATGAGGGATGTCGGGACAAGACCCCCAATCATCCTAACAACTGAAATACTAGAAAGCAAAGTAAAAGGAGTCCTTCGGAAAGTAAGAAGGCTCACCAACTGACTATGAGTGCTCAACTGGATCAACGAGGCGCTGGATGTTGATCCTGGTTACCTGTGTCTGCATCATAAAAATATGCAGGCCAAATGGAATCAGTACATTGAATGTACGAGTATGCGAGGGGAATACTAAACATAACGTAAGCTTGAAAGGAATCAGAAAGAAACACTTACCTTGGCTTTACTCAACTCATGAACAACTTAACTCAAATGCAAAGTACTCAACAATAAATAGGGTGCAGATGTACAAAGCATTTAAAACAGTTGGTATCAATTCAATTTGTTAAAGAAATGCAATAACAACTCAATTTACTCAAATAATAAAGTAACATAGTTTATGTGGGAATTTCTCTAATCGACAACCACCACTATGAGCCTAAGTGGTGATACAATGTCTTTCTCACACTGCCAGACCTGTCCTATAATTTTCCGTCATATAGATCGCCTTAACTAAGTGGATCCACTAGTCTATGCTAAAAAGCACTAAGGAATCATCTAAAAAATATGATTCTTTTCTACCCATTATGGCAACATAGTTTATGGAGACTTGAGTTATTATGAACTTGCGTCCCCATATCGGTGCTCAATACAACTCGCAAAATATACTCAGCTCATATGTTTTAAAAATAAAACTCTTTCTTTGGTTTGAGATGATTACATAAAACTTAGCTTAAAAGTTCTTGGGTGTTTCCTTTCTTACTCAAATGTGAAAACATTTTTAACTCTTAGGAATACTTAGTTCCCGTATAATCTTTGAAGAAATGAACTTTACTCTTACTCTTTAGTCAACTCAAAGCTTAAGTCTTAACACACAATTAAAACATTTGTGAAAGACTTTTTGAAAACTTTATGAACTTCTCTTGACTTAACTCTTAACCTCTTGACTTGATTCTTAACTTCTCTGGACTTGACTCTTAACTTTCCTTGAATTGAATTATGGATTCAAGGATTGTGATTTGTGATAGGAAAGATCTTATGATGTTTAGGAGTGTTTTTAGATAATTAAACATGAGAATTTTTTTTCAAGAAATCACTGTCTGGAAGCAAGTCCGCGACGCGGAGATGCATTTAAATTTTTAGTCGCAAAATAAAATTTTGAGGCAGAACGGTCCGTGACTGCTCCGCGATGCCAATAGAATTTATGTGAAATGGTGGGGCAGGTCCGCGACGCGGACAAGGTCTCCAGATGTGTCTGACTTTTTCCTTTTTCATTTTCTAACCCCAATTCGCTTAAACTCAATTCTTTTTCTCAAATTCCCTTTAGATTCAGATACCCAGTATGTATACACAAGAATATAACTCAAACAACACAAGGAAACAACATTATAACCTCAAGGAACTCCTCAATCTCAACCTAACTTAAGAACGAATGCCAATTTCAAGAACACAATACAAGATTCATCAACTTTCAACTTTCTAGAACGAATTTTGCTGAAATAAACATGGTTGGCGTGTGGGTGAACGAACCCAATGCTATGAAGGTCTCACATACCTCGTAGGGATTAACCCTTGGCAAAATCCACACGAAAATCTCCAAGAAATCGACGAATCATTGCTTCTTCTCCTCATTTTTTCTCTTATTTCAAAACCCTACCTTAGTTTTCAAAAGCATAAACTAACCAAGTTTAGTTTAGACCCTAATTAAACTCCTAAAAATGAAATAAAGTAATTTGGTAAGAAAAAGACCAAACTACCCTTCCAAAATCTGGATTACACTTTCCTTATTTGAACATCCCAACTTCAAATGGGCATATCTCACTCACGTGCAAACTTGGCGGCGTTTGAAAGATAATCCCAAGATATTTCCTTCAGTATCTGGAAGCACACCGAACTCATCCTCAGTTAGGAGTTATATTAGTTTGAGGTTTACCAAAACTCATACTTAACTTAATTTAGACAATTTTCCAGATTTCCATTCTTTTCAAAAATGATTCTTTCTAATTCTAGATCTTTATAGTTGCGGGGTGTTACAATATCTCTCCCTTGGGAACATTCATCCTCGAATGAGATTACTCTTACAAGGCTAAGGGTGTAACATCTAACATTCATCTCAACACCCAACAAGAAAATCTAACACATCAAGTATATAAATTAAAGAGTACTAAGAAAAAAATTAGTACCTTGGTCTGGAATTTCTCCGGGCTCAAAGAGATGTGGATATCTTTTCTTCATATCCTCCTCAGCTTCCAAAGTAGCTTCTTCAACAAACTGATTCCTCCAAAGGACTTTGACTGACGCTACTTCTTTAGTCCTCAACTTGTGACTTGGCGATATTGAATCAGAACTGGAATCTCCTCATAGGATAAGCTATCCTTGATACCAGTATCTTCCGTTGGTATGATAAGTGAAGGATCTTCTATGCACTTTTTCAACATGGAAATATGAAATATCGGATGAACCGCTGCTAACTCTTGGGGTAGCTCTAACTCATAAGCTATATTACCAACCCTTTTAGATATGCAGTAAGGGCCTATATATCGGGGACTAAGCTTCCCCTTCTTACCAAACCTCATAACACCCTTCGTGGGTAAACCTTTCAAGTATACCTAATCATCTACCTCAAATTCTAACTCCCTCCTTCTAACATCAGTGTAGGATTGCTGACGATTCTGCACTGTTTTCAACCTTACTTGAATTACTTTCACTTTCTCCGTAGATTGATGAACTATGTCTGGTTCTATCAACCCTACCTCACCCACTTCAAACCATCCAATAGGAGATATACATCTTCTCCCATAAAAAGCTTCATAAGGAGCCATTTGAATGCTAGAGTGGTAGCTATTGTTGTAAGCAAATTCAATAAGAAGTAGGTGATCATCCCAATTACCTTTGAAATCAATTACACAGGCCCTCAACATGTCTTCTAAAGTCTGAATAGTACGCTCTTCTTGCCCATCTGTCTGAGGGTGAAAGGCAACACTTAAGTTCACTTTTGAACCGAAGCCTTTTTGAAAAGATTTCCAGAACTGTGCAGTAAATTGCGCACCTCTGTCTGGAATAATTGACTGAAACCCATGAAGTCTAACTACCTCTTGAATATACAACTTAGCATAATCCTTTGTTGTATAGGTAGTCTTTACCGGCAAAAAGTGGGCTGATTTGACCATTCGATCCACAATCACCCAAATAGAATCATGCTGCCTGCGAGACCTTGGTAAACCTGTGATGAAGTCCATATTAATCATCTCCCACTTCCATTTTGGAAGTTCTATATTCTGAGCCAAACCACCGAGACTTTGATATTCTACCTTAACTTGTTGGCAATTCAGATACTTAGCAACAAACTCTGCAGTGCCCTTCTTCATACTACCCCACCAATAAACTTCTCTCAAGTCACGATACATCTTTATAGAACCCGGATGGATAGAATACCTGGAGCTATGAGCTTCCTCCATGATTCTCTCTTGAAGTTCATCCATCCTTAGTACACACAATCTACCTTGATACCTCAATACACCATCTCCCCCTTGTTCAAAAGCCATTACTTTTTGCTTATGAATATTTGCCTTCAATACAAGCAAAATAGGATCTTGGTCTTGTTTATGTTTCACTTCTGACACTAATGATGATTCAGCCTCATTCATCACCAATACTCCTTCTTCTGTGGAATCCATTAGTTGAACTGCAATCGTGAAAGTCTATGCACATCTTTTGCTAACTCTTTCTTATCTTCCACAAAATGGGCGGTACTACTCATAGACAACCTGCTCAAGGCATCATCAACAACATTAGCCTTACCTGGGTGATAAAGGATTCTCATATCATAATCCTTGAATAACTCTAACCACATTTTCTGTCTGAGATTAAGCTCTTTCTAACTAAACACATACTGAAGGCTCTTTTGATTGGTGAACACATCCACATGAACACCATAAAGATAATGACGCCATATTTTCAAAGCAAATACTATGGCAACCAGCTCTAGATCATGGGTTGGGTAGTTCTTCTCATGAAATTTCAATTGTCTGGAGGCATAAGCTATAAACTTGTCATTCTGCATCAACACACAACCCAAACCAAGTCTAGACGCATCACAATAAATAACAAAGCCTTGCGTGCCTTTTGGTAAGGTCAATACTGGGGCAGTAATCAACCTCTTTTTCAATTCCTGAAAGCTTTTCTCACAAGCTTCAGACCATTAAAACTTCACTATTTTTTAGTTAACTTGGTCAAAGGGGATGAATGATAACCCCTCTACGAATATTTATAATAGCAAGCCAATCCCAAGAAACTCCTAATGTCAGTTGGAGATGTGGGTATAGGCCAATTCTGCACTGCCTCTATTTTCTGAGTGTCAACTCTAATGCCATCACCAAAAATAGTGTGACCTAAGAACGCCACAGACTCAAGCCAAAACTCACATTTCGAGAACTTAGCATACAACTCCTTATCCTTTAGAGTTTGGAGAACTATTCTGAGATGACTAGCATGATCTTCTTCATTCCTCGAATAGATTAGTATGTCATTAATGAATACGATAACAAAAATATCTAAATAAGGCTTGAATACTCTATTCATAAGATCCATGAACATTGCAGGTGCATTAGTTAAACTGAACGACATGACCAAAAATAATGACCATAACGGGTTCTGAATGCTGTCTTAGGAATATCACATTCCATTACTTTCAACTGCTCTTTCAACCCTCTTAACTCTGCTGGTGCCATTCTGTATGGTGGAATAGATTAGGATGAGTATATGAAAGAATATCTATACCGAAGTCTATCTCTCTCAGGAGGGACTCTGGAAGATCATCAGGAAAGACTTCTGGAAACTCTTTTACTACTGGAACTGACTGAATAGGAGGTGTCTCAACACTAGAGTCATTAACTCGGACTAAGTGAAAAACACAACCCTTGGATACTAACTTTCTCGCCTTAAGGTACGGAATAAAATGACCCTTAGGCACTGCTGAACTGCTACTCCACTCTATAACTGGCTCATTAGGAATTTGGAACCTAACAACTCAAGTTCTACAATCAATGGAGGCATATTAGGCATGAAGCCAGTCCATACCTAGAATGACATCAAAATCTACTATGTCTAACTCAACTAAATCAGCCAGGTGTTCTTTTGATTGATGGAAATGACACAATCACGCTATACTCACTTAGCTAGAATAGACTCCCCAACATGTGGGGAAACACTGAAGGCTCACTAAGTTGCTTAGGAGACTTGAGTTATTACGAACTCGCGTCCCCATATCGGTGCTCAATACCACTCCCAAAATATACTCAGCTCATATGTTTTTTTTAAAAAAACTCTTTCTTTGGTTTAAGATAATTACTCAAAACTTAGCTTAAAAGCTCTCTTGAAAATCGGTGTTTCCTTTCTTGCTCAAATGTGAAAACATTTTTAACTCTTGGGAATACTTGCTCAAAATATAATTCCGCATAAACCCTATGAATTGAGTTATAAATCTTGAGAAGCTTTTTAAAGCCAACACTTGAGTCTTAAGCTGAGTTTTTGATAAAGTAAAAATGAGTTTTGAGAAAAGAAGTTTCTAAAAAATTATTAGTATGACAATTGAGTATGCCATCAATGTTTAAGCAGTATAGTATCTAATTATACCATCAATGTTTATGTAATATGACTTCCCGAGTCATCAATGAACATATCACAATATGATTTTGATATATTTTTGAGAAAAAGGTTTCAAGTATGAAATGAGTAAGAGTATAAGGGAACTAAGTATCCCTAAAGTTATCAGTTTTTATATTGATAAAAGAGAAAAATTGATTTCTAAAGGAGTAATATTGAGCACTGATATGGAGATGAGTTCAGACAACTCACATTCCTCATAAACCATGTTTGCCAACATGGGTACAAGATCATACTTTTTAGATAAATCCTAAGTTCTTTCAGGCAGAGCTTAGTGGATCCACTTAGTTGAGGTGTCCTATACCCTGGCAAGGTATATGACAGTTCTGGCAGCGTGGGCGAGACATTGTATCATCACGTTGCTCATAGTGATGATTGTCGGTTTGAGAATCTCCCAAATAAGAATAAAGAGTGTTTTATTGTATTTTTAAACATCTTGAGTTATTATCTACTATTTTAAAAGCTTTGTATATTGCATCTTATTATCACTACTTTCATATTGATTTGAGTTGAGTTGAAGTGAGTATGTCTTCCCTTTTTATCAGTTCAACTATTTATACATACATGTTCTAGTTTTCCCCTTATATGGTCATACATTCAATGTACTAACACCATTTGGCCTGCATCATTTCATGATGCAAATTCAGGTGTTCAAGGTCATCAACCGGCGCTTCGTTGATACCACTTGCGTTCCAGCTAGCTTGGGTGAACCTCCCTGCTTTCGGAAGGCTTCACATTTACTTCTTTTTTGTTAAGCTGCTGGGGGTTCTGTCCTGACACCTATCTGAGTACTAGAGGCTTCATAGATAGTTTAAAGGTCGAGGAGTCTTTCATTATTTCTTTCATTGTTGAGATGTTTTGAGTTCATGAAACATTTAACTATAACTTGTTAAATTATTTTTCAAACAGTTATTGTAGTTGAGTTCAAATTGAGTTTTAAAGTTTATTTATGCATTTGGAGTCCCCATATTTTTCAAATTAGTTTTCTGCTTGGAGTCAGCCAGGATGAAGGTTTGCTTTGGGACCATCAATGGTTCTTGAGTACCTGCCACATCCAGGGTATAGCCTCAGGTCGTGACATCTTGGACATGTTGAGTTCAACCAAAGATAATCACTTAGTTTGTGACCTCGTCGGTGTAGACAAATTGCTCATTCAACTTGTTTGTAGCAATAGTCAAGTGACAAAGATTTTCATGATAATAAAATTGATTGTCTTGTAGAATAATATGATATGACAGTGTTTCCACATGAAAACAAATAGCTTTCTTGAGATCATACTTCATATAAATCAAATGATTTCCTGCAGTTATTATAACCAATAAACCTTGACATGATTGGCTAGATAAATAAATTTATAAATCAATATTTCATTCCCTTTGATATCTCTATCGATAGGAGTAATGTTATATTTGCATGTGCATTAATAAAATTATTATACCATGAATAATAATCACAGGATACATAAGCACACCAATTGCACGGTACTTTCTAACCATTTTAATGAAATAAAAATTGATCTTTATGTTAAATGATCTCATAACCATTGGGGTACTATTTAATGGAGTCGCTTTAAAACCTTTTAAATCCCTTAGGGATTTTCATATATTTATCCCTTAGGAATTTTCATATATTTTTACTGTCTAGCTAGACATCATAATCACTCAGTATACATATTCATGTTTTTCATAAATTGTTAGACCGAAAGAAATTTCATTGGATCCACCAAAGGAGAACATATTTCCATATAACAATGTCCGGACTTTTGCAAAAAACCTTTATTTCCCAAAGCACAAGTCGTACTTTATATTTTATCGTTTTACTTGTCGTAGATTAATTCATTTGTACCGCACTGACATTATATCTTAGTATATGGACTTTAAGTCCAGAATATCACTTTTCTAAATAAAACAAAATATATTTGAATTGCGTATTTTATTGGGCAATTATTAATCTGTTCATACCATTTGACATAATTAAATTCAAGATCCTCGTTACCAATTATAATTTGAGCGCTATATTATATTAAATATATCATCGACGGTTATTTGATATCGATTCTAATATAATATAACTTGTCAAGCTCTCTTTATTTTTAATCATTTTCATGTATATGAACTTTTGCTAAGATTTTATAAATTATTATGTCATGGTGTTATTTCTAACGCATTTGCCTCATTATTATGACCATCTTGTCCATATGCTTCTCTTCTTCATCAAGAAGTTTTATCTTTCAAATCGATTAAGATAACGCGCTTCAGGCATGCCAAAAATTATGTTCTATAAGAACTTTTCATTGGAGTATTTACAACTGGATTATAACATAGGATCAACAAATTCATCTGACAATTGACTTAAATTATCTTTTTAAAGGAAATCATACCAATGATAATTTATTATTTATAACTTATTTTTTTCATTATTTATCATTTCTGCACCTAATGTTAGAGAATCTAACATTCACCAACCTTATTTGGGGATTCATCTTTGTGTTGTGTAGTGATGGATCAATTGAATAATATACTGCACATTTGAACTTCTAGATGATAATTATTTGTTTTCTGACCCTGAATCAATTATGATAGGGAAACTTTGTTGGCTTGATATGTACAAGTGTTGCTACATTATAAATAACACATCTCATACCAAATTTCTTTTGAGAGTATTGTTTTCATAACCAATGATTTAGCTATAATTGGAGGCATATAATTTCTGCTTAAATCACTTGAGCATAAACCAACATCATCAATATAATTTTATAATTTTAAATTTGCTCTTGATTTAACAATTCGAGCAAATAACCTTTGCCGAAATCAAATTGCAAGTTGAAAATAAAGCACATGTGACCACAACATAGATACATCTATTAAAATAATAGTAAATAGTTCACATGACGGGTGAACGGACCCATATTCACCTTTTCATACATTTCAAAAGTTAATGGGATACAATCTCAACCTTAGCTGGCACAATGATAACTTTATTAGGAGAATAAACAACACAAGATAATTCTTGACGAATTTATTATTTCTTCAAAATATAACCACATGAATTCTCGATTACTTTCGCATCATATTTGAACCGGAATGGTCAACCGGTAATGCCAACTAATATTTATTTCAGTAAACTTCTAGTTTACTTTTGCATGTGATTTCATCATCATGTTCTTATACATGTACTACAAACTATATGAAAAAAATGGGTAATTTTTCACATAAATATTTATAACCCACTTTGATTGTAGTAATATCAAGATCTTAAATCTTCTCATATTTTATTGTCTCAATATAAAAAAAAAAAATCTTGACTATTCTTTTGAAACTTAAAAGGTTTCTTTTGAGACTTACTACAATTTCAACATCATGAGCAATTTTATTTCATTGTGTAGTAACACATCATCTCATCAAAGCTCACAATTTATTTTTGGATACTATCACATATTTGATAACATTGTATATGTGGTGAACATCTCCTTCAAGGAGAAATTTATATTATCATTGTCATGGTCAAAATCATTACAAGCAAAACTTATTTCTTGATTTACTTTTGTCATTAGTATCTCCTTCTTCTTCTTTTTTTAATATCTGACAAAATATTTTTTTTGATGTACAAAGATTCATAACTAATAACAATTTTTTGTGGCCAAGAATTATTTCTTTCTATTACCCTTTCGGTACCTCATAGTAAAATATTCACAATATATTTGATGTAGTTAAAATTACTTGACCAATAACCATTTATGCAAAAATAAAATTTCTTTATTTCTCTCAAACCTCCCATAGGGGTGAGTTATGGTACTTATTAAATCATAAATGAGTATTTCCTTATTTATAATTTTTATCATCTCTTGATACATCCACTTTCAAGAATGATCGAGCATTCATGATGCTTATCATAAGTCACATTCTCTTCAAGAAATTGACTATATTCATATGTACATGCTTCATAATATTTCATTAAAATCTCATTGTCATATTTTGAATTCATTATATTTATATGATACACGTCAGTATCACCTTTGAAAGGTCAAGTGCACCGTCACTTTATATATTTTTTTATTTTGATGAAGGATTTATAAAATCAAGTTGGTTTGCACGATAATTGTTTGCCCAATACTTTTTATACCAAATTTGATGACAAAATTTACCTCCACATTTTATGGA
Source organism: Solanum chiquidenum (assembly GCA_029582725.1). Classification (NCBI taxonomy): domain Eukaryota; kingdom Viridiplantae; phylum Streptophyta; class Magnoliopsida; order Solanales; family Solanaceae; genus Solanum; species Solanum chiquidenum. The sequence goes on from JAJOOS010015098.1 coordinate 28,003, forward strand.
CTATTCAGAAAACTAATAGTCTTCTTTATTTTTATTACAATGATAACTATTATTATTTTATCCTTTTTCATGTCCATGTTTATTTGTACGACCACAATAATCATTGTCATCTTTCAGACTTTTAATTTATTGTCATCATATTTTTTCTAAGAATGGAGCATATTTAATGGGACGGGGTTCACAATTTTTATCAAGAGCATATCAATTTACTCAGTCATCAATATATTGTGGTGGGACTTTAACCCAATGTCATATCCATATAAAGATGTGTAAGGCTAAAGCATGATTGGACTTAAGCCCAAAATTTTATCATCATGGTGCATCTAGACTTTAATCGATGTCTTACCCTTTTGGTGCGATGAAACTTGAATCCACCGTTTTACAATTAATCAATGACTTAATATATCAACGTACAACAAAATTATCCACCGAGCCTTTTTAATTTATAACTATGGATAATCATGTGTTTCCTTGAGGTCTATCAAACTTTTATCGTAACCACTGTTATTAAGAATTTAAATTTGAAATCCTTTTTAAATAAACCAACCATCTATAATTCAACAAAGAAAATATTGTTGGTATAAATGAGATAATCTCTTAATGATCCATGAATTTTAAAAAGAAAATGAAGAATTAAAGAAACCAATGATTCCATTGTTGATATGTGTCAAATAAAAATAGTTGTAACGACCTGTTCCCACCGTTATAGAAAAACCATCAGGGAAAGAAATTGGGTTAGAACTCTTTTTTGTAGTAATTTGAGAATTCTTAGCCTAGTCCAAATTTAGATGAAATCGGAGTCAGTAAAGTCTATAGACTTATGATAACGAAGGATAGATCTAATTATGAATTTGATCACATGAGTGAATATCTAAGATGTTAAGAAACCCGTACGACTTTACGAAATCGAATTTGGGCGAGTAGAACTTTCGAAACTGATCTTAGCGTGAACAGGTAGTTTCTGAGTGTCATGGGATGAAAGTGTGTTGTGAAATGGGGGTTTGAAAATCTTAATTCGACTCAGTATTTCCGTCCAAGCCACTAGGGCAGAATTATTCCCGTCAGGGTGGGGTCTCTCTCGGAGATAAACCCCCAAATATGTTATTTTCTGCAAGTTTCGTTCTTGGGAGCTAGGAGACGACCCAAGTGATTTCTTGATAGTTTCCCACAACTTTGGGTGCTACAGGTAAGATTTTCACTCCCCAAATCCATTTTTCAATTCGTAGAACGTATAATCTTGATTATATATTGTTGGGGGAGGGTTTTGAACTGAATTGGATGGTGGGAAAAAGCCCTAGCTTCACCTTAGGATTATGAGTTGGGTCTTGGGTCTTGGGTTTGTCATAATCCGAGTAATTTAGACCTTAATTATTGATCTTTGTATTGAATTGATTGTTTGTAGACCTAGAACTAGCGGAACAAATTCGAAAAGAAAAGAATCAAGTTTCTTAGGAGGATTCAAGCTTATTTTCGAGGTAAATGATGGTTGATTTCTTCCTTGTGTGATGTCTGCTAGCAATTGTTTCATTGTAATGTATGTATGTATATGAATGTTGCGTTATTGATCACATCTAATGCAAATGAGTATGAATGAATGATTGTATGCCATGAAACAACACTTGATTGTATGATTTTGAGAATGTACATTATGATTGTGATAGTGGCTTGCTGAATGGATTGGGTGTTACGTTCCAACACACTAACTGGGATATGATATCACGTACCAACATACATATTGGAACGGGTGTCACATTCCGACACATAAACTTGTATCGGGTACCACATTCCGGTGCACTAACAGTTTGGGTATGGGTTCCATGAGAGGACTACTGAATTATCGTGATTACTTGCTAAGGAGAATGTGGAATTGTAAGTTGTTCATGATTGATAATTGGTATATGTGTTTATATTCTGCATATGCATGTTTACGATGTTGTAACTGCTTGTGTATGTTTAACTTACTGGAATAGCTGCGTTATCCTACCCGTACACTGTGGTTGTGTATTGATACTGCACTTGCTCTTTCTTTGTTGAGTACAAAGGATCTTGAGGCGGCTACTGACAAACCTCATTTAGGAGATCAGTGATCAATCAAATTCAAGGGTGATCCAGTTCTTCCAGGCAAACATGAGTTCTCTTTTTTCTCTGTCCATCTTATTCGGACTTAGATTAGTACGGTAGATGATCAGTTGTTTAGCTTTCGGGTTGTACCCATTTTTATTTAGACTTATGGTTCTTTGTTAGAGTTTTGGTACATTGACTTTCAGTTCTAGGGAATATTTCTGCAATGTTTAGATAGTAGTTATTAGACTTTTGGAGTTTATGGGAACTCTACTTTATATTTACATTTAAACCTGCTTCCGTATCTTTAAATGTGTAGTTCTTTAGTTAGCTAATTAGTATTAATGGTTCTCCCACCGGAAGGTTAGTGTGGGTGCTAATCACGATGGTCTGAGTCGTGACAAAGTTGGTATTAGAGCCCTAGGTTCGTTGATCTCATTGTACCAAAACGAGTCTAGTAGAGTCTTGCGGAAAAGTATCGAGAATTCTGTACTTTCTTCGAGAGGCTATATGACTTTAGGAAAAACTCATTTATTTCTACTTCTTTCGTGCTTTGACTTGAATTCAATTGGTATCTAAGTGATACAAATCGATATCTGAATTTCTTCACTCTATTTCGCATCCGGTTAGTAATTGAGTTGTAAAGGTGGAAACAACAACACCAACAATAGAAAATGTGTCCTTGGAAATAGGTATGTTTCCCTGACTCACTGTGGGCATGTAATGACTAGAGACAAACATGAGGTTTTTATTATGTTCTTAAACTTGAAAGTCTCATTCTTCATGGGTATGGACTATGAAGATGTTTAGGACTTCCTTGTTGACTGTCATGAGTTGCTTCATAAAAGGGATAAGGTAGAGTGATTTCGTGTTGAGTTTATGATATACCAGTTCAAGGGAGACGCCAAAATGTGGTGGTGGTCTGACTGTCGTCTAGTAAATGCACTACTCATGACTTGTGAAACATTTTATGACTTTCTTATGGAGAATTATATACCCAGAACCTTGAGGGATAGGAGGAGAGACGAGTTCCTGAATATAGAGCAAATTCGTCATTTTGTGAAGGGATTTAGGTCAGATTTGCAGATTCAAGCTTATAGGTAGCTGCTTTAGCTAAATCTTTTTGGGAAGTGGTTGATTTTGTGACGGAGGTAGAAGGGGGTAAAGTCATAGTGACTTTTCCAAGGTAAAAACATTCAAGAAGTTTTGTAAGGGAAGGCTAGATAATGAACACCATTACTTTGGAAAATGCATTTAGTATTGTTTTCATAACATGTATGGGTTGCTTAGTAAATGATGAAATTATGTTGCGACAATTGAAGTTAAAATATCTACTGCGATTTCCTAGATTGAGTGTATATCAAAGAGGGTCATGATACAACTACTACAATAACAGCGATGCTTACTTGGTTAAGTTATTAAGTGTATTAAAATTGTGGAGAATTTGGGAATATGAGGAGAAAAGCAGTGAGGTCATGGAGGCCGGGGAAATGGTAATGCAAGTAGGGGAGCATTGCATCCAGGCAAAGAGGTTACCTGTCAAGATGATAGGGCTCAATTTTATGCCTTTCCAGGCAAGACTGAGGCTGAGGTGTCTGATGCAGTGATCACATGTGTTATTCTTGTCTGTGACCGGATGGCTACTGTTTTTTTTATCCGGGTTCTACTTATTCATATGTGTTAGTTCAGTTTGCCTTGGGATTTGAGGCGGTTTGTGATGTGCTTGATGCCCCGATCCATCTTTCTACCCCAGTTGGAGAGTCTGTCATAGTCACCCATATGTATCGTGATTGTCCTATTTTGTTTATGGATTTTAAGACTTGGGTTGTTTGGGTTATTTTGGATATGACTGACTTCGATATGATCTTAGGAATGACTTGGTTGTCCCCATATTATGTTGTGTTAAATTGTAATACGAAATATGTGATTCTAAAAATTTCGGGTAGGGAAAAGTTAGAGTGGGAAGGGGTGTACAAGCCTAAGCCAGCTAAGATCATGTCCTCCATTCGGGCAAGGAAACTGGTAGGGCAGGGTTGTATGGTATTTTTGGCTCATATTCGGGATGCTGAGATTGAGTCTCCCTCTATTGAGTCTATTCATATGGTGTCAGAATTTAGTGAAGTGTTTCCTACTGATTTTCTGGGGATGCCTCCGGATAGAGATATAGATTTCTACATTGATTTGGAACCTGGTACCCGCCCCATTTCCATCCCTCCGTATCGCATGGCCCCGGTAGAATTGAGAGAGCACAAGGCCCAAATCCAAGAACTTCTTGATAAAGGTTTTATCCGTCCTAGTGCTTTCTCGTGGGGTGATCCTGTCTTGTTTGTTAAGAAAAATGATGGTAGTATGAGGATGTGCATAGATTACCGGCAATTGAATAGAGTCACCATTCGAAACAAGTACTCATTGCCTCGG
>JAJOOS010015099.1:0-24586 GCA_029582725.1 Solanum chiquidenum
TCACTACGCACCGACCATATATTTTACTTGCTTAGAGTAGAAGCCTAGAGGGGTTCCATGGGTGTGTGGTACCTAATAAATCAATACTCATTATGTTTTAATTTATGCTAATTAATTATTTGATTGGTGCTTGCTGGAAATTCATTTTGTTTGCAATGATAGTTAAATTTGTAAAAATGAAGAATAATGATAAGTGAATTAAGATCGATCACTTCCTCTTACCAAGAAAGAATAAATTGTGTCAAGAATAAGATTTGAGTAAAAATAATGGCAAGTGATGAATTAAGGTAGATCAAGCTCTTTTCTTTTTAGGTTAAATCGTTTGAGCATGAATGAACAAAAAATAAATTATGTTAACAATAAGAATTTGAGTAAAACACAATGACAAAAAACAAAATATAAAGATTGTATATAGCTTGTGTTATCAAAGTCTGATAATCGAGTTATTTGATTTTTGTGTTACAAGTGAAGATTGGATGTCTTTTTCTCCTATGCAAGAGTTTATTTAAAGGGCCAAAAAGTTATGAATACCAACAATAAAAGGCTATCATGTCATCAAAGGACTATTGTCATATGTGAATACTCCAATGTGCCTGAATTTCAAGCTCTAGATTCGAGGCTGATTGATGTCATATCCGGAGACCGTTGCAAGCTTGCCCCGGCCAAGTGATTAACCGGAATTGAAAGGAGTTTTAGTGAATTTGATCACTAAAAGGCTCCTCAAAGGTCGACGTGTTACTGGTCTGACCCAGGGCCGTCTTAATCCCTAGGCCACTAAAACCATCGCTTGGGACCCCATATTTTTGTGGGGGCCATTTTTAAAAATATTACTTATAAATGTTATTGTTTTAAAAAAAATATATTATATGTATTATGAGCTATTGATATGATTTCTACTCAGAAAATTGCATATGAAACAAATATAGAATCTGAATTTAGTAAGAAACAATTCATCGAAAATATTGATAACAAAATCACAATATATGTGTAGTAGATGAAGCTATTTTTTCACTTCAAAATAGATTTGAACCAATTGAAGCATATGAAAATATATTTGGTTTCTTATTTAGTGGTAAATTGAGATCACTAGATGATGAGAATTTTTTGAAAAACATTGTCTTAACCTTGAACTTTCTTAACACATAATAATTATTCTGCTATTGCTGGTTTAGATTTATTTTTTGAGTTAAAAGTGTTAAGAGAAATAATACAAGTAGAAGATAATGGTCTAATAAAAATACTCAATCAAATTAAAAACTTGATTCTTTTCCAAATATACATATTGCTTATAGAATAATGTTAACAGTTCCTCTAACCTTGCCTCGGCCGAAAGAAGTTTTTCAAAACTAAAGTTGATTAAATATTATTTAAGATAAACAATTTCTCAAGAGAAATTGAATGGATTAGCTATATTATCAATTGAAAAGGAATTATTAAAACAAATCGATTATAGAACAGTAACTAATGATTTTGCATCTAAAAAGATAGAAAAGTACACTTTAAATAAAAACATATATGATGAAAAAAATGAAATATTAAGGCCCACCCTTAAGTTTCGCTTTAGACCCTCAATCTTATTGAGTCGGCCCTGCCCCCCTCCCCCCATGACATTGACACCCAGTTGTAAGCCAGTACACATGAATGGAGACACTATCGTGAACTCGGGTCCGGTCAAACCAAGCTTCCATGTATCGAATCCCAGTTACTCTATTTGTTAGACCTAGTTTTATCCTCATACAATCAAGTATGAAATTTAAGAAAAAGATTTAACATTTTTGAAATTTGTAGATTTAAAACATATCATAATATATTTGTGTATAAGACGGGTCTCGAGCCGGTACCGGGCAGTCTCGGTTCCCTTGCCAGACTTATAATAAGACTTTTGAAACTTACCATCTTAAACATGTTGGGCTATAAAAGCTCACATTAAATATGAAATAAGAAATTTAACTTAAATTATTGCCAAATTTTAAAAAAGGGGTCATTATTTTTAACAAACTAGGCATAATTAAAATGTAACAAAGAGAGTACCTAGTTTTACATAAGCACCTAACTGTGGACAGATCAGATGGATAATTATACTTAACAATTTGAATTATCGAATATCAAAATTTAGTTATACTAATTTACTAGCCAATCAATAAGCTATCAATTGATTTGGTATCAGATTAGAAATTAACGGACGGTTATCAGGCGGTATATTGGCTCCACCGTTTCAAGCTCCTTTATTTCACTTTCACTCACCAATAAATTGAACTCCCATCAAATAAAATAATTTTTCTTGCCCTACTTAAGTTGGTAATTTAGTAATAGTAAATCATAGTGAGACACATATGAAAGTCTAAATTTTGAGGGTGCATGTACATAAGTATTTACTTAACAAATATATTTACGGTAAAAATGTAACTATGATAATTCTTAATGGGTTAACAGTTTACCCAATAAGAAAATTGAATAATCTTCCTCCGTACTAATAAACTGTTAACTATAAAATTTTAATTCGTTCACCAACCATTAATTTGATAACCGAATATCAATAAACCAATAAACTAATTTCGCAATTGGCTTATCGATTACAATTCGATTTTAAACCATCCTAGAAACCAGAAATATTTTTTAAACCCCCATACTTTTGCTAATTGTTATTACCTATTTTAATAAGCCCAACACTTTTCTTTTTAAGCAATTTAAGTGAGAACCAACTCAAAGTTTCTTGGATCAGTGTATAAATTAAACCTTCAACTTTTTCCCCTTTTTGATCGTTTCTTTCTCCAAAATTAGAAAAGCTTCACTTTTCAGCTAAAAGTCTATACTATATTATATTTAGGCTATTAATTTTAAAAAACGATGATAAATCAATATACACATAATAAATATATTCATATTTTTTTGTGGGACACAATAATTTATGTTTCTATGAGTGCCCAATTATGAGTTAGGCCTGATAAATTTGAAATTATTTTATATCAATTTTAATTGCAGCTTCTTTTCCTCGTGTCTCCTTGTCATTGAGAATTTTTTTTTAGCTGTCTATGTCTTAAATATTAATGCAAAGTGTGAACATATAAGGTTGTCCATTATTAGGGTCAGTGTAACATAGTGGAATTAATTAGTTAATTAATTAGACTAATAAAAAGAAGGGTTATATTAAAACTCAAAGGAATTAAAAAAAATACTAGGTGATTCTTTTCGTCTGTCTTAGTCTTGTGGACAGAGTTACTTAATACATGTTACTGGTGGAAGGTGACAAATATCCCATGAAATTAATTGAGGTGCGCGAAAACGAGCTCAAACACCACAATCATAAAAATAAAAAGGAGTGGTTATATTATTAATTAATACTATCATCATTATTATTAGTACAAGCTTGGGTTTTGGATAGCTTTTGAAACATTATCATTAGCAAAGAGTACCAAACTGTTGTACCAAGATTCTCACTCACTCTAATTGAGATTAATCTATTCATTATCCACTAATTATTGATCAATTGTTTAAGTCGTAAAGTGCCTTTCCTCCCCTTAGAAAAAAAACAAACGTCTTCTTGTTGTAAAGCAAGCGGTTGTTCTATTTTTCAAAATGTTTATTTTTATCCTAATTGAAGTCTCACTTATAATCAGTTGGCGGAGCTAGAAGTTTAGATACAAATTTATCAAACTCGATAACTTTTGCTCAAATAATGTATTTGTATTAAGAATCTTATTAAGAATGTATAAATATTAAGTCTAGAATTCAATTATTAACACTTGAAATCATCATTTTAAAATTTAGAATTCATAAGATTAAAATTATGATTCAGTGAACGATCCTACATTACAAACTAAGTATAGGCCCAATAAAACAGACTTTGGTTGCTTGTGCATTTGTCATATAAAGATAAGTACATTTGTGGATTCCACATTGATCATGACAGTTACAAATAAATGCATAAGGGTGTTTATCTATGTATACATAATTAAACTTATATTCAGAAAATGCATGTCAGTGTCTTTTTTCTTTCTTTTTTTGAGTCATAATCTGCCTCACGTCTTTATTAGTGAATTGACTTTTGAACCAATTAAACATTCATTTGAATACATATTTATAAGAGCAATTGTAACTTCAATGAGAACTTATGCCTATTTATTATACCTTTTTTTCTAGAAAGAAATTTGGTGGATTAACATGATATATATAAATATATTATCCTTCCAACTAAATTGTTGGTTCCTAAATAGAGTAAATTAATTGTCATGACTCAAAAATCTACTAACCGTGAGATATCTATACCTAAATCGGTAGGCAAATTAACCTTATTCCAATTTTTGATACATTTTCTTAAATCATTAAAGAAGAAAAGTAGAAGTACAAGGATTATTGATCGACACCATTGAAATAGTTACGAGATTTAGTAGATGAAAATACCGACATTAATAGTAATCAGATATTATCTCCATAGATAATTTTGTAGAAATCTCACATCTAGGATTAGAGAAATTAAGGATTGTATTGATGATTAAAATTGGTAAGTACATACTCCTTATATAAGGAGATAATTGTAGAGTCCTAACTTAACTATATTTAGAGTCCAACTACAATACCTATTACTACTATAATAATAATAATAATGCAATTATGAACTATAATAATAATAATAATGCAATTATAAATAATCTAATCCTAGTCATAATATAATTCTAGTCATAATATAATCCTAATCGTAATCTAATCCTAGTCGTAATATAATCATAATTGATTAATATAAGTAGTCTAATCCTAGTGTGACTCTAATTCTACAACAGTGCTGTAAACTCGTCAGTTAACTTCGTTGGACCTGTTCCTTTGACATGTTCCAATCGTCAGCTTCCTTCTTCATCAACACTTGATGTAAACACGTCAGTCAGCTTCGTTGAACATGTTCCTTTGACGTGTTTCAATCGTCAGCTTCTTTCTTCTTCAACAAATTTATCCTAGCAATAAGAAAATAACAATGTAAAATCAGTCACGTGATATTTTTAAAATCAACAAATATCGTTTTACTCAATCGGGTTATAGCAAGTCGGATAAATCATAAAATAAGAAGAAGTATACGTAATTCAACGACCATACATTCATTCGATATAAACATGTACTTTAACGGGGTTTTCGTGGAGCCTTAATTTGCGGGGGACTCGCAAAGTTTATATACCCGTTGCAGGGGTATAACCCGACCATGTGAATCCGATCCAAGAATCTAACAATCTCCAATAATAATAGCATGAGTATCATATGTTCTGGAGTTAGATTAATTATGATTACTGGTGGTAAATGTGTTAGGGTTTTGCCCTCATTTTCTTACCTTATTTGAAGTTTATTTTTTCTAAAAGGAAAGACAAAACATTACCATAAATGTTTTTACTTTTCTTGAAAAGAAAATATAATATTCTTTCATATTTTGTTTATTCTTTCCTTTTAGAAAAAGGTTTTAGAGTAACTAGTTCTTTTCTAGTAGGAAATGTTTTAGACTCTATATTGTTTCTTCTAACACAATAACAAAATAGCATCCACAATGTTGTCATTTAGAGAGTCTTGTTTATGGGGAGATTTTCTCCTAAACATATTTATATTTTTCAATATTAGTTTTATAATATGTAGTTCGCTTGACCAAACTATATTAATAATATGTTTTTAATATGATTTTATTTATTGTCATATGATTTGCAAATTATAAGCTTCTGCATGACGCCCTAATCACCCTTCATAACCCAACAAGTGGTATCAGAGCGCATGGTTCAATAACCCAGGTTCATCAAGGTTAAATATAGGCTCAAGATGGTTTCAAATCAATTTGTAATCAACGTGATGATAATGAAGATTTTTGTTCTACTACATGAGGAGAAAATTTTCAAATATATTTTCAACAATATCCTGCTGCTCCATCCTTTAAAACAAAATCAATTTTCAACTCATGCTTATTTTATAGCATGGGCTCCAACTTTCAACCCTTGCAAACTTTAATGCTCAGACACCACTTTTAACTCATGTATCTTTACTTTTAACGCATGAACTCCACTTTTAACTCATGCATCTTACTTTTAATGCATGAGCTCCACTTTCAACTCATGCATATTACTTTTAACGCATGAGCTCCACTTTCAATCATGTTCATCACTATTAACACAGGGCTCCAAGTTTTAACCCATATCAATTTTAAATCATGGTAAGCAGCAGTGATACATGAATAGGTGATATTAAAACTTAGTGAAGACAAAAAATAATAGGTGATTCTTTCCATCTGTCCTAGTCTTGGTGGACATAGTTACTTGGTACCTGTTGCAGGTAGAAGGTGGTAGATATTTCGTGAAATTAGTCGAGATGCACAAAAATTGGCCCAAAGAAATTAGTCGAGATGCACAAAAATTGGCCCAAACACCACGATTATAAAAAAAGAAAAAGGAATGGTTATATTATTAATTAATACTATTATTTTTAGTACAAGCTTGAGTCTTGGATAGCATTTGAAACATTATCGTTAACAAAGTGTACCAAACTGTTGTACCAAGATTCTCACTCACTCTAATTGAGATTAATCTATTCATTATCCACTAATTAATGACCAATTGTTTTAAGTCGTAAAGTGCCTTTCCTCCCCATAAGAAAAAAACAAACTTTTTTTTTGTTGTTGTAAAGCAAGCGGTTATTCTATTTTTCAAAGTATTTATATTTATCCTAATTGAAATCTTAGATATAATTGGTGCTTTCTTCACTGGATGGTCCTACATATACAAACTAATTAAGTATAGGCCCAATAAAACAGACTTTGGTTGCTTGTACATTTGTCTTATAAAGATAAGTACATTTGTGGATTCCAGTAACCTGATTAGTGGTTGATTTGACTTGATTTGATATTGGAAAAAGAAATCCGACTATGTTTGGATTTGGTTTGGTTTTAACTAAAAAAAATCAACTCGAGACAAAATCAACCCGACATTAAATATATAATTTTAAAATTTTATTTTATACATAAAAATATTTACTTTGATATAATTTTTAAATATTTCTTATACTTTTTCATAACTTTTATCTTTTAATATATTATTTCAAGTTTGAAACTTAGAATTCTGAATGGTTCAATAAAGATTATAGTTCACAGATGCTGATAATTATAAAGCTTAAATCAAAATCAAAATCAAATTAATACTAATGCAAAAAGAAAAACAATTCAACACTAAGAATGACAATAATATTGAATATTTGTTCTTTGATTTTACATTGGTTTAGACAATTCAAATACATAATCTAATTTTAATTTCCTTTAATATTTAGTCATGCAACTAATACTTATTAAACTTTTTTTAGCATGATTTAGTACTTTTAAACTATGATCATTTTCATTATGACTTGTTAATTTGCAATATTTGTTTTACGCGATTTCATTATTATTATTATTTTGTTGGATATTTTAGTGTCATTACTCATCATATTTTGTGTTATTTTCTTAAGAAAAACCTTAGATAGTTGTATTTTGGTAGGACTAAAGAAATATTTGAAGTACAAGTAAATTATATGTTTGTATGAATACTTTACCGGGAAAACCCGAAAATCCGAAAACCCCAAAAAAATCCGAGGTTGAAAAACCCAAGTTTTATTGGTTTGGTTTGGTTTATAGATTTAAAAATCCGACACAAATTATTTAATTTAATATTTGAAAAACCCGAACCAACCCAGTCATGTACACCCCTAGATTCCAGATTGATCATGACAGTTACAAATGAATGAATAAGCTAAGGATGTTTATATATGTACATTAGCATTGTTTAACCTAAAATATGAGATTTAGACTAACAACTCCCTTAAATTTATATTTGAAGTCAAGGACACGGAATTATAATGATCAAAATATATAGTGACTTCTTGATACTAACTAACTAATTTTGCTTATGAAAAATAATGAAACATGTAAATAATTACAAATTGAAAAAGTATTAAGATAAAAGAGTAAGAATGATCTAATTGAGATAACTTCGGCGAAACTGTCAAGCAACGTGATTGCTTACTATAAATTGAGAGCTAACTTATAATAAATTGAGAGCTAGTATTGTTGTGATATGAAAAACTAAGTAGTTAGTTAGCACTGTTGTTTACATCCCTACTATGTTCAATTAGGGCGAAACGTTGCGGTGACTCGAAAAATAAACAATTCATTCAATGTTAAAAGAATTTTAAGAATAAACGATAAAAGAGTCGCCACCTAATTTTAGGAAAAAAAACTAGGAAACCATTAAGTAAACAAACATACAATATACACAAGTAATAAAATAAAATAATATAAAAAACAACCTAGATTTGCCTATAGTCAATAATATACGATAATTAATCAAAATATTGTTCGAACCTTGTTCGAATAGCTTCAATGTGAAGCAGCTCCGGGTACCTGTAAAGACACTTAGTAAAAGTGTTAGTACTAAATAAATATGAATAAAAATAAATAAATTAATAGTAACTTAAAAATAAAAATCCGTCTTATTAACATGGGAAGCCTTGGAAATCGACGGTAATTTCTTCATTGGCCAATTTTAGCATACAACATATATAAACTTTAACTAAATTTCCGTCTTTAAAAAAATGGGGAGGCCTCCAAAATCGATGGAGAGATTTTCTCATTGGCCAATTTAACAATTTATAATATAAATAAATCTAATCAAGTAAACCAATATCCAAAATTAAAAAAGAATGAAAGATAAAAGCACTAATCTGGCAAACACAACTTACGGTAAGCACATCAGTGTAACAAATGAACTAATTAGCGCATCATCATAAAAAAAATAATGCATAGATAACATACTAACAAAGAAAGTAAAAAGTTCATATAATATTTAATAATGTTAGTAACATTCATCATAACAACATACTAATGAATTGAAAATAATATATCATTAAAGAAAATCACTAACCACTTAATATTCTTGTTTAAATATATAAATAAAAATTAAAGCAAAATCATTATGGAACTCAAAACAACCAGTAACAAAGACAGAAGCATATAAAATGTTTGACCAAACAAAATTTATCTATCAATTAAACTATAAAAAAGAAAAAAAGTAATAACAAATAAAATAATAAGGTTAATAACTAACCAGCAATGCATTAATTAAAAGTAAATGGTCACCAGTGGTGTTCACGTGAGAAAAAAGCATATGAAAAGCAATTACAACATTTCAACTTTTGACAAAGAACGGTAACTAAGAACAATATGAATGTTGCCGGAGTTAAACCTTTTTTCGGTCAAATTTGCGAAATAAAGCAATGTAAATAAATAAATATGAACAGACTCATCAATAAATAAGCATGAACAGATCTAAGATGTAATAAAATAAAAAGGAGAAGAAAAAGGATCGATACCACAGTGAAGGAAGAGTAACAAGGAGGGTTCGATCTTGCTTGCCGGAGCTATGGAGGTCGGTGCTTTGGTCGGCTGGTTGTCGTTCGCCTGAGTCGCTTCGTGGCTGTTGGGTCTGTTAGTTCGCGACCTCTTTGGAGTTTATGATAAAATAAAGAAATGGGGAGCGAGGCTAAACGGTGGTTCGAGCTAAATCCTCATCGAAAAATGGAGCTCGGAGCTTGTGTTGTTGTGTTGTTTGCCGGATTTCGGTGTCTGATCCGCTACTGGTTAGGAGAGGAACATAGGTGGGTCTATTTTATGGATCTGGGAGTTGTAGGGGTTTGATGTTGTTTTGTTGTTGTTGGCGTCGGTTTTAGGTGAGGGAGAGTAGTGTTGAAATGGAGTTGGGATCTGGCTGGTTTTGGGGGTCGGAGAAAATGGAGTTTGCTGGTGGTTTCGTTTCTGGAGTTATTGGTCGGATATGGAAATGGAAAAGGAAGGACTGGTGACGGTGATTGGTAGCAATGGTGTTGATTTTTCAGTTAGGTTTTGTCGGAGAAGAAGAGTGAATGGGTTTTGGGTTGTGGTGGCTAAGGAGAAAAATGGGAGAGTAAAAATTAGGGTATTTTTCCCTTTAGGAAATTCTTACCTCCTAAAATAAAATAAAAATTTACCACCCCCACTCAATGACTAAGAAATAGGTTAAATAGAAAATCCAAAATTACTTATAGTGCAATATCATTATATAAAATCAATAGGCCGAAATTACTAGCTAATAAAAATATTTGTGCGTGAAATCTTATTCATATTCGAATGAATTTCTAGACTGTGCAAAATATCAAAATTAATATTAACAAATGTAACAAATAAAATAATTATTAAAAAGTATAATGAACGTGACTAATGACGCGTAAAAAATGCAATTTTTAAAATTAACTGATAAAAAATCCTAAATTTTGATAAATAAGGATAGTTATCGATAAACTTCTTTAAAATTATAAAAAATTTATCTTGAACTATTAAATTAATAAAACTTAAAAATTATAAATTTTGAAAATTTTAGGCCAAAATTGGGTGTCAACAGCTGTCCCTTTCGTTGGATATGATTGATGAAAGAAATCGTGGACAACAAAAATTGACAAACCCGATTTTGGCCGAACACATGACCTTTATATAAAAATATGGTTGGAATGTGGTGAAAGTCGATCCCGGATTTGCCTCAGGTTTCACGCTGTGTTGCGTCCTTGTTGAAGTAGTCCGCACCTGTGGCTCAACTGAGAATGCATCCTCTTGGAGGTTCTCAAAAAAACAAAGATAAAACTCATCAGTAGAGACAAAATTACATGTAAAAAGGTAGCATCTCTTACGATACGACAAATGAAGATGATCCATTAGTAGGATAAAAATGCATGTACATCGATATGACGAATGAAGATGACGATCCATCGGTAGGATTTTGAATGTATGTCCATCTAAGACGAATGAAAAAAGATGATCCATTGGTAGGATATAAATGCATGTCCATCTGTAGGACGAATGAAAATGATCCGTCAGAAGGATTTGAATGTATGTCCATCGGTAGGACGAATGAAAATGATCCATCGGAAGGGTTTGAATGTATGTCCATCGGTATGACGAATGAAAATGATGATCCATCGGTAGGATTTTGAATATATGTCCATCGGTAAGACGAATGAAAAAAGATGATCCATCGATAGGATTTTGAATGTATGTCCATCGGTAGGACGAATGAAAAAAAGATGATCCATCGATAGAAATTTGAATGTATGTCCATCGGTAGGACGAATGAAAAAAAGATGATCCATCGGTAGGATTTTGAATGTATGTCCATCGATAGGACGAATGAAAAAAAGATGATCCATCGGTAGGATTTTGAATGTATGTCCATCGGTAGGACGAATGATAAAAAGATGATCCATCGGTAGGATTTTGAATGTATGTCCATCGATAGGACGAATAAAAAAAGATGATCCATCGGTAGGATTTTGAATGTATGTCCATCGATAGGACGAATGATAAAAAGATGATCCATCGGTAGGATTTTGAATGTATGCCCATCGGTAGGACGAATGAAAAAAAGATGATCCATCGGTAGGATTTTGAATGTATGTCCATTGATAGGACGAATGAAAAAAGATGATCCATCGGTAGAATTTTGAATGTATGTCCATCGATAGGACAAATGAAAAAAAGATGATCCATTGGTAGGATTTTGAATGTATGTCCATCGGTAGGACGAATGAAAAAAGATGATCCATTGATAGGATTTTGAATGTATGTCCATCGATGGGACGAATAAAGATTCTTTCAACGCAAGTCTCCTTCGACTTGAACGTGGAATAGATAGGGTGCACATCCTTCACCTCCGAATAGATGCGACTTAAATGCAAATATCTTTCAACGCAAGTTTCCTTCTACTTGAACGTTGAATAGATATAGTGCGCATTTCTTCACCTCCAAATAAATGCGACTTAAATGCAAATATCTTTCAATGCAAATTTTCTTCGACTTGAACGTTGAATAGATATAGTGCGCATCATTCACCTCCGAATAGATGCGACTTAAATGCAATGACCTTCTCGGCGAATGAAAATGCAATAATCCTTTTGGGAAATTAAAAATCCAATGGCCCTCTTGGCAAACAAAATATGCAATGGCCCTCTTGGCAAATGAAAAATGTAATGGCCCTCTTGGCAAATGAAAAATGCAATGAAAAATGAAAATGATGGATGACCCAATGATTTTTCACTGTAACAAGGTGAATGACTCGGTGATTGTCCAACTGTAACGAGGTGGATGACTCGATGATTGTCCACTGTAACGATGTGGATTGCTCGATGTCTTGAAAGTGTTATCCGCTCGATGCTTTCATATGTTCCTTGACACAAGTGATCAATCATCATTTTGCTCTTGAACACCGCAATTTTGTGTTTATTGTGACTCATGTCTTGTTGGAGATTTGTACGAGGAGCTACTCGCTTGCCGTGACAATGCTGGAGATTTGCAAGCTGACTTTGAACTTCAAGCGATGAAGGATCATTTGAAGTTGACTATCAAGCTTCTGACAATACTTGTTGGAATTTTTGAGGTCTTCCTCAAAAATTCTTTCCCAGTTAGAACTTTTATCAAATCTTAAAATGATCTCCAATATTGACTTGCTGGAGATAGCACCTTTATTGTGAATTTTTGAGATATTCTCAAAAAATTTATCCCAGTTCACACTGGGTATATGACCGAGCCGTCGTGGCGCCTACATATCACGTTGAGCCAGGAATCAAATCAAATGTAGTTCTAATCCTGTAAATGATGAATACTGCAAAGAATCTGAGATAAGATCGTCAGTAGAAAATGTACAATATGAACATGATGAAATAGGAAAATAATATTCTCTGCGATATTCAAAGCTTAAAGACAAGATATATCACATTTTTTGGACGGACAATCTAATGAAGTAAAATATGTGTCTCACACTGACAAGATTAGCCGAATGACACTTTTTATAATGAATAACCCAAAAAGGAAAGACAGTTTTTTTTTTAATGGAAAGAATCTAAAAAAAAATACTTTGGAAAAATATTAAAGAGTGGGTTCTTGCTCACCCTCTTCTTTTTTTTTTGAATTTTGAAATATAAATAATATAAAGAGCCAGTCAAATCTTGACTACAATTGGTACCAAAAGTTAGGATCGCATGTAAATTTTTTTTTAATTCTTTTAACTAAGATTGAATTCAAGGTTACTCCCACAGCTTCAAGTGGTACCTCAAGCATACTTAAGTATCAACAAGATTTATTCATCTTTCTTCAAACAAAGATTTGAATTGTACCAATCCTCATGTTTCAAGTGCCCTCACAAAAAGAAAAGTCATATTTCACACATATTTGAAGCATATTATTTGAGGACATTTTTTGAAGTGCACTCACACTCACAAGAATGTTCAATACATGCAACTGTGATACCATATGCTTGACCCTTATGTAAATCTCTACTAATGTAAGAACATTTGGAATGAGATCATGTAGGACTTGTTATTGGCTTGTAATGTAGGCTTAGCGATGGATAGGATATTTATTTAGGATAAGAGTGACTTAATTCCTTCTTGAGCGTCACAGTGAATTTGTGTTTTTGATGATTGATATACCTTTGGCGTCTGATCCTCTTTATTGCCCCTTGTTTGTTTTTTTTTGACTTCTTTTGAATTCTTATTGTTTGAGCTTTTCCTTTTTCACCCCTTTGTTTTGAAGTTTTCTGCTCTTTTGTTGGATTTTTTTTTCGTATTTCATTGACTTTGTAGGGGTATTTTTGTCTTTCTTTATTTCTTTACACCTTTCCCCTTTTTTTTTTTCTTTTCTAGAAGTCATTTTTGCTTCCTCGACTTCGGGAGACTTCGTATCCTTTGCCTTTGGCAACTTCAAACATGGATCTTTTCTTATAATTTGCAAACTTTTGGTGCACTCAAAAAGGTTGGGCCAAGAAAGGGATAGTGCATGTAAGCACTAAAAAGAGCTAGTGGCTAAGATGTGGTTGTCCAAAGAAAAGGCTTCAGGCTCAAAATGGGAAAAACTAGGGATTAATGTCATTTTGTAGGCTTTCAAAGGCACAATCGGGTCAAAGAAGGCCTACAATCCTTTCCCAAACCAAACATAACTCAGGATTTCGCCTCGATAAACATTCAAGCTAAGTTCTAGATCAACAGTGTGATGCAATTGAATTTTGATCTAATAGCTCACCACATAATGCACATGAAATCATGAGGTTGGTTTTATTCTTATCTTGAATGCATGCAAGCGAATTTTCAAGCATCACAAAAGTATAAATGAGAGGTACTAAAAGAATCTATAGTTTACCACAAAGTCGGTCCTCTTCATCATACCGAATATTTTCACATGCTCCTAACTGCATTGGTCCCATTTGAGATGAAGACATGACTCTTGCAAAATGTACAAAACATTTTTTTTAAAGAATGAATACCGAACCCAAGAAGGGTTGCCTACGTATCTCATTGATATGAGAATCAGGTGTGCGTAGTTCATGCAGATATGTCTTTGAAAATATGCACAAACTATTTTTTTTTTGAATTTAAAAGAATGAATACCGAACCCAAGAAGGGTTGTCTACGTATCACACCGAGATGAGAATTAGGTTCGCGTAGTTCGTTCAAATATGCCTTTGAAAATATGCACAAACTATACTATTTCTATTTATTTTTTTATTTTGGAAAAAATAATACCGAACCCAAGAAGGGCTGTCTACGTATGTCACCGAGATGAGAATCAGGTTCGCGTAGTTCGTGCATATATGCCTTTGAAAATATGCACAAACTATAATATATTATTTTTTTACTTTTGGAAAAAATAATACCGAACCCAAGAAGGGCTGCCAACGTATCTCACCGAGATGAGAATCAGGTTCGCGTAGTTCGTGCAGATATGCCATAAAACAATTTTAAAATTTAGACAAACTCAGAGCGATCCTTGTATCCTCTTAACTGTCGACCTTTGTAGTATTTGTTGAATATGATATCTCAATTTTTACAGAAACCACTTGTTATTGTATTCTTTTTTTTTCCTCGAAACTGTGTCTTCTCCCAATTATTTACGAGAACCACAAATTGTTATGACCATCCCCGATTGTTGTCGGGGATGATTTTCTTGAAAAAATATGAGAAATGTGTGAAAGCAGGACCATCATGCAAAATAATAAAAAATAAATGAGTGTGACCTTATAGTCAAATACTCCCCTGATTTGTCTTTTTGACTGTATATTAATGTCTTGTGAAATACAAAGACTCAATTTTCGCGAGTCTTCTTGTCCCTTGCCATTTCGGACGAACAATAACCATCAAGCTTTCAAAAAAAAAAAAACTCGAAAGGTAAAAGTGACTTGACATTTATGTCTATGAACCTCTAAAAAAACTTTGAAATAATGGACTATCATACAACATATTTACATGTAACCAATATATTACACAACCCACAAACAATGAATGCATGTCTTATATAAATATGCATTGAGTGTTGTGTCATCTCAAGCAAATACGCTACATACGAGGTTGTGGTTCAGCTCTACACTAGTTGACTAAGAGTGGTTTAGACAAAACCATGTTACCTGAGTCGGACAAACTACAGGGTAAAGTATAATAAACGACGTTGGATGACCACAAATTAACTATTTGTTTATCACTTCAAAAGAATTCGAAGGTGCTTTTCTGAAGGACAGCTGTGGAAAGCCACGTAACCACCTTTATCCTAATGCATTTTATTTGCCATTTGGCGGAAATTATGCCATGAAATGCAATGACTATATATATACAGTTAAATAAATAATGAATAAACAATAAGTACAATATACCAATAATCAACAAAATATAGAAGATACAAGATATAATACAATAAAAATAAAATCTGCTCAATTTAAAAAAATGAATTCATAATAGTTAAAACCTCTATTTCCCCAGCGGAGTCGTCATTCTGTTTACATCCCTACTATGTTCAAATAGGGCGAAACGTTGTGGTGACTCGAAAAATAAACAATTAATTCAATGTTAAAATAATTTTAAGAATAAACGAATTTTAAAAGAGTCGTCACCTAATTTTAGGAAAAAAAACTAGGAAACCATTAAGTGATCTACGAAACCAAGATTCTAGGTAAGGGGTACAAGTTATTTCAAAAGGAAGGTGTTAGGCATCCTTCGAAATCTACAACTGTGGGTCCCGACTGAACTCATTTTTTTCAAATTGAGGAGGAAAATAAAATAATGTACAAATAAAACAAACATACAATATACACAAGTAATAAAAAAATATATAATAAATAACCTAGATTTGCCTATAGTCAATAATATACAATAATGAATCAAAATATTGTTCGAACCTTGTTCGAATAGCTTCAATGTGAAGCAGCTTCGGGTACATGTAAAGACACTTAGTAAAAGTGTTAGTACTAAATAAATATGAATAAAAATAAATAAATTAATAGTAACTTAAAAATAAAAACCCGTCTTATTAACATGGGAAGCCTTGGAAATCGACAGTAATTTCTTCATCGGCCAATTTTAGCATACAACATATATAAACTTTAACTAAATTTCTGTCTTTAAAAAAATGGGGAGGCCTCCAAAATCGACGGAGAGATTTTCTCATTGACCAATTTAACAATTTATAATATAAATAAATCTAATCAAGTAAACCGATATCCAAAATTGCAAAAGAATGAAAGATAAAAGCACTAATCTGGCAAACACAACTTACGGTAAGCATATCAGTGTAACAAATGAACTAATTAGCGCATCATCATAAAAAAATAATGCATAGATAACATACTAACAAAGAAAGTAAAAAGTTCATATAATATTTAATAATGTTAGTAACATTCATCATAACAACATACTAATGAATTGAAAATAATATAGCATTAAAGAAAATCACTAACCACTTAATATTCTTGTTTAAATATATAAATAAAAATTAAAGCAAAATCATTATGGAACTCAAAACAACCAGTAACAAAGACAGTAGCATATGAAATGTTTGACCTAACAAAATTTAACTATCAATTAAACTATAAAAAAGAAAAAAAGTAATAACAAATAAAATAATAAAGTTAATAACTAACCAACAATGCATTAATTAAAAGTAAATGGTCACCAGTGGTGTTCACGTGAGGAAAAAGCATATGAAAAGCAATTACAAAATTTCAACTTTTGACAAAGAACGGTAACTAAGAACAATATGGATGTTGCCGGAGTTAAACCTTTTTCCGGTCAAATTTGCGAAATAAAACAATGTAAATAAATAAATATGAACATACTCATCAATAAATAAGCATGAACAGATCTAAGATGTAATTAAATAAAGAGGAGAAGAAAAAGGATCGATACCACAGTGAAGGAAGGGTAACAGGGAGGGTTCGATCTTGCTTGCCGGAGCTATGGAGGTCGGTGCTTTGGTCTGATGGTTATCGTTCGCCTGAGTCGCTTCGTGGCAGTTGGGTCTGTTAGTTCGCGACCTCTTTGGAGTTTATGATGAAACAAAGAGATGAGGAGCAAGGCTAAACGGTGGTTCAAGCTAAATCCTCGTCGGAAATGGAGCTCGAAGCTTGTGTTATTGTGTTGTTTGCCGGTTTCCGGTGTCTGGTCCGCTACTGGTTAGGAGAGGAACAAGGATGGGTCTATTTCATGGATCTGGGGGTTGTAGGGGTTTGATGTTGTTTTGTTGTTGTTTGCGTCGGTTTTAGGTGAGGGAGAGTAGTGTTGAAATGGAGTTGGGATCTGGCTGGTTTTGGGGGTCGGAGAAAATGGAGTTTGCTGGTGGTTTCGTTTCTGGAGTTACTGGTCGGATACGGAAATGGAAAATGAAGGGCTGGTGACGGTGATTGGTAGCAATGGTGTTGGTTCTTCAGTTGAGTTTTGCCAGAGAAGAAGAGTGAATGGGTTTTAGGTTGTGGTGGCTAAGGAGAAAAATGGGAGAGTAAAAATTAGGGTATTTTTCCTTTTAGGAAATTCTTATCTCTTAAAATAAAATAAAAATTTACCACCCCACTCAATGACTAAGAAATAGGTTAAATAGAAAATCCAAAATCTCTTATAGTGCAATACCATTATATAAAATCAATAGGCCGAAATTACAGGCTAATAAAAATATTTGTGCATGAAATCTTATTCACATTCGAATGAATTTCTAGACTGTGCAAAATATCAAAATTAATATTAACAAATGTAACAAATAAAATAATTATTAAAAAGTATAATGAACGTGACTAATGACGCGTAAAAAATGCAATTTTTAAAATTAACTGATAAAAAATCCTAAATTTTGATAAATAAGGATAGTTATCGATAAACTTCTTTAAAATTATAAAAAAATTATCTTGAACTATTAAATTAATAAAACTTAAAATTTACAAATTTTGAAAATGTTAGGCCAAAATTGGGTGTCAACAACTATTATGGTTAGTTAAGGGTAAACTAGTCATTTCCATCTGTTAGTTATAACAACCTTCAGAATGTTAGTTAAATGAAGGTGAATTAGTTTTTAACAGAGAATGCTATGTATAAATAGCCCTTTTATCATTGTAATCTTTAGTTTTTGAATGATCATCAATAGAGTCTTCTTCTTTGTTAGATGGTTTTTTCTCTAAGTTCTAGATTCTTCTTTTACGATCATGGTATCAGAGCTCTCTTCCCAATAGCTACTGGTGAAGGTGATTTGGATCTAAAATCAAATGATCATTGTAGATCCATCGATTCATTGTTGCTGATTTCTTTCAGCACCAGATTTCAGTTTAAAATCTGCATTTTTTAGTGTCCGCGAAAAGAGATTCATCAAAGCAGTTCTAGTCAGGTGTTGAATCAGAGTTTGATCAATGTCTCCTGATAATGTAGCAGTGGATCTGGCTCAGAATCTCAATAATGGTCAAAATGTTGGTACATCTGCTCATAACAATGGCAATTCTTCTTCAAATCAAGGTATCGACTATAATCATCCTCTGTTTTTGAGTCCTACTGATATCAGTGGGATCAACCTGATTTTGTTTCAATTGCTTAGCATTGAAAATTATATGTTGTGGAGTATATCGATTCAGTTAGCTTTGTTAGGAAGAAACGAGTTAGGGCTGATTGATGGGAGTTGCAGGAGAAAAGTATATGGTGAGGAACTATGGGGACATTGGGAAAGAGTTAATGCTATAGTGTTATCCTGGCTAATGAATTTTGTTTCTAAAAGTTTGTTGAGTGGTTTTGCTTTTGCTTCAAGTGCTTTAAATGTGTGGAATGACCTGAAGGAAAGATTCGATAGAGTGGATGGATCTAGGACATATAGTTTGCACAAAGATATAGTTTCGTTACAACAGGGTACTGCTTCTGTAACTGTGTATTTCACCAGACTAAAGACTTTATAGGATGAGTTTGAGGTGTTGATACAATCTCCTTGTTGTAATTGTGAAAAGTCGAAAGATTTTGTGGAACATTTGAATAGACAGAAATTATATCAATTCTTAATGGGATTGAATGAATCATATCACCAGACTCGGAGCCAAATTCTTATGATGAACCCTTTACCATTCATTAATCATGCATATGCAACGATTGTGGGAGATGAGAGTAAAAAAGCAGTAGTTCATACATCTAGTAGTAGATTGGGACTGAGTGCTATGAATATGGAATCCATTGCCTTATATTCCAAAGTTGGTAGTAGCTCAGGGGTGAGTCAAAGGTTCAAGAAGAACTCTCTGCTAGTTTGTGATTTCTGCAAATGTAAAGGACATAACAAGGAGTTTTGCTACAAAATTGTAGGATATCCACCTAACTTCAAGTCTAAAAGAAAGAGTCACGAAAGTGAATCTGGATAGTACAGTCAACCTTCGGCAGCTCAGGCTCATTTCTCTTATGATTCCAACACAAATGTACAAGTTCCTGAGCGGGGAAAGAAAGTTGAAAGTTCTCGTTATCATAACTTTGGTGGTGAATCTACAACTGAGAATACTAAAGTTAATATGCAGTTAAGCCAAGCTGAGAAAGATGTGAAGCAACTACTTCAGGGGTGCACCTTCACAAAAGATCAGTATGACCACATTCTCAGAATGTTTAAGCAGTAAAAACCAAATCAAGCTATACATGATTGCAGTGCAATGAATACTGCAGGTAAAACATTATTTGTCTCTGCAAATAATAAGGTGTGGATTATAGATACGGGTGCTACAAATCATATGGTGTCTAACTTATAAATGTTGCCAAGAATTCTATGACAAAACTTGTTACTCCTAAAATTGTTTATCTTTTAAATGGTGATACTACTAAAGTGACTCATATGGGTACTTGTGATGTGTCAGCTAATAATGTCATTACAAATGTGTTTCACCTGCCAAATAATTTGTTGTCTGTAAGTAAAATCACACAGGAACTAGGTTGCTCAGTCACCTTCTTCCCTCATTTTTGTGTTTTCCAGAAACTTTACACTGAAAAGGTGAAGGAGGTTGGCAAAGAGAAATGAGGATTGTATTTGATGTTAAGCCAGTTGACACATGGAACTGAAAGTGAAGTGAAGAAGTCTGTTTTTGTTGTTCCTAGAGTGCTCTCCAGTAATAGAATTGTGGCATCAAAGATTAGGACATGTGTCCTCTATAGTACTTGCTAGAATGTTTGATATGAATAAAAACAGTATGTGTAAGGTTTCTAAATGCACAATTTTTCCTTGTTCTAAGCAGACAAGATTACCTTTTCCTTCAAGTAGTATTAAAAGTAGTGCTTGTTTTGACTTGATACGTATCGATGTGTGGGGTCCTTATAACACACCTACCTTTGATGGTAACAAATACTTTCTCACAATAGTGGATGATTTTTCAAGAATGGCCTGGATTTTTCTACTCAAACTTAAGTCTGATGTGTTTGTGTCTCTTAAGTTGTTCTTGCAATATGTTAAGACTCAGTTTGGTAAGACTGTTAAAATGGTAAGGTCTGACAATGGAACTGAATCTCTTAACTCAGTATGCAACACAATGTTTAAAGATTTGGGAATTATACATCAGAGATCTTGCCCATATACCCCTCAGAAAAATGGTGTTGTTGAAAGGAAACATAGGTATACACTTGATGTTACAAGAGCACTCAGGTTTCAGGCTAAAATTCCTTTGAAGTTTTAGGGGCACTGTGTTCTGGCAGCAGTCTATCTGATCAATAGATTACCCAGTAGTGTGATAGATCATCAAACTCCTTATGAGAGATTGTATGGGTGCTCACCAGGTCTGTCTCATTTAAGAACAATTGTGCTTTGCTAAAAATCTCTGTGAACATGATAAAATGATGTCCAGGTCAAGATCAGTTGTTCATATGGGATATTAAGAAGTTCAGAAGGGGTATGTACTATTTGATATAACCAACATGTCTTTCTTTATCAGTCGAGATGTTATTTTTAGGGAAGCTGTCTTTCCCTTTGCCCAAGAGAAGAAGAATAACATGAACACTCACACTGTGTTTGAGGACACTGTCCAAGGATCAGGTGTGTTGTATGAAGATGTTAATGAGTTCTCTAATATGCCTCTAAGGTGTGATGAGGAAGTTGTTCTTACAGAAGATGGTGAAGAAGTTTCAAGTTCTAATATGCCTGATGTAGAACATGTACAAGAGGAAATTTCAGATGGTAGTGATCCGGTTACTGATGTAGAACAGGTACAAGATGGAAGTGCTTAGGTTATTGATACCACAGCGTGTGACTCAACACAGGATGCAGTCCAAGTACCTACCAGAAGGTCCACTAGAACCACACATACTCCTAAATGGATGCAAGATTTTGTCTCATTGAATATCAGTAAGGATGTGCAATATCCACTGTGCAACTACATGAGCTATGCTCACTTGTCTCCTTCTTATAAATGTTATATTGCTGCTACCTCAACTGTACAAGAACTTGTGTCATATGCAGAAGCTATTAAAGACAAAAGGTGGGTAGAAGCCATGCAGACTGAGATACATGCTCTGGAGACCAATAACACTTGGGTAATCACTGACTTGCCAATAGAAAAGAAACCTATAGGGTGCAAGTGGATATACAAAGTAAAGTACAAATCTACTGGTGAAATAGAGAGGTTCAAAGCAAGATTGGTTGCTAAGGGCTATAGTCATCAAGAAGGGATAGACTATCAAGAGACCTTTTCCCTTGTTGTTAAGATGGCCACTGTGAGGACCATAGTGGCTCTGGTTGCCTCTAGACAATGGCACATTCATCAGATGGATGTCTTTAATGCCTTTTTACATGGTGATTTAGAAGATGAAATTTACATGCAGTTACCTCAGGGTTTTGTCAGTCAAGGGGAGAAAGTGTGCAGACTAACAAAGTCTCTTTATGGACTCAAACAGGCTCCAAGACAATGGAACCATAAGCTAATAGAAGCTCTCATCAAACTCAGGTTTAAACAATGTCCACATGACTACTCTTTGTTCATTAATAGATCAGAGGAAGGGATTGTGATTGTACTAGTGTATGTGGATGATATATTAATAACTGGCAGCAGTCTGAAGATGATTGAAGAGACAAAGAAAGCATTACAACAAGCATTTAAGATGAAGGATCTAGGGGAATTGAAGTATTTTTTAGGAATTGAATTCATCAGGTCAACTGATGGCATACTTATGCATCAGAGGAAATATCCCCTGGAACTTATAACTGAAGTTGGTTTGTCAGCAACAAGGCCTGCTGAAACTCCCATTGACATTAATGTCAAACTAACATCTAAGTTGTATAATGATCATATACATAAAGGACGGGAGGAAGAACCCTTGGTAGATGTAACAATGTATCAGAAGTTGATAGGGAAATTATTGTATCTCAACATGACCAGGCCTGATATATCCTTCAGCACTCAGACCTTAAGCCAATTATTGCAACAACCAAAGAAGTCACACATGGATGTTGCACTAAGGGTGGTGAAATATCTAAAAAGACAACCTGGACAGGGAGTATTATTAGCCAGTTCTTCTTATCGAAAGGTCACTGCATTTTGTGATGCAGACTGGGCATCTTGTCCACTTACCAGGAAGTCTATAACTGGATACATGATCAAAGTAGGGAGTTATCTTGTGTCATGGAAAGCTAAGAAGCAAACCACAGTTTCAAAAAGTTCAGCAGAAGCTGAATACAGAAGTCTTGCATCTACTGTGTCTGAACTAGTCTGGCTGCTTGGATTATTAAAAGAAGTAGATGCTGAAATGCAACTACCAGTTCAGATATATTATGATAGTAAAGCAGCAATACAGATTGTTGCAAATCCAGTGTATCACGAGATGACCAAACACATTGAGATCGATTGTCACTTTATAAGAGAAAGGTTGCAACAAGGGCTAATCAAAGTCAACTACATACCTACCAAAGAATAGTCTGCTGATATAATGACTAAAGGACTATCTATACTGCAACATGAACATCTTATATCAAAGCTAGGAATGCTAAACATTGTTGCACTACCTAGCTTGAAGGGGAGTGTTGTGATATGAAAAGCGAAGTAGTTAGTTAGCACTATTATGGTTAGTTAAGGGTAAACTAGTCATTTCCATCAGTTGGTTATAACAGCCTTCAGAATGTTAGTTAAAGGAAGGTTAGTTACTAACAGAGAATGTGATGTATAAATATCCCTTCTATCATTGTAATCTTTAGTTTTTGAATGATCATCAATAGAGTCTTCTTCTTTGTTAGATATTTTTCTCTCTAAGTTCTAGATTCTTCTTTTACGATCAAGTATGTAGATATATGATGAAAATCAGACAAGGTACAAGTGAGATAGATAGGTGTATTTATAGTACAACTCTAAGTAACATTTCCTGTGTATACAACTTCTCATAATTATCATTATTAGTATGTTGCGTCCATTGCACAAGTGGATATTTAAATGTTTTTGTGGATTTCAAATTTCTTGAAATCGCTTGTCTGGTGAATCTTATGATACCAGACCATGCATTACCTATGAGGCGTTTTACTCCAACGTAAGACTCATTTAATACTAGTATTACTGAACTCAGGGCGAATCGGTGATAGGTCCGGAGAATGTCGCCCGGGCTGTATTGTATAATAGACTACTTATATTGTATAATTATCTGACTCTACTAGAGTTGTAATTATCGTCTAAAAATGGACAATTAATTAATTAATGAGTTGACATTGATGTTAAAATAGAAAGAAGACTTATAAAAAACTACATATTCGATTAAGGCTCGAGAGAATTGAAGAAAGAAAAAGAAGAGAAATTAAGAAGGGCTTATTGAGCAAATTAATTGTCATGACACAAAAATCTATTAGCCGCGAAGATATTTTTACATAAATCGGTAGGTAAACCTTATTCCAATTTTAATACTTTTTTTTTAATCAATTAAGCAGAAAAGTAGAAGTGAAAAGATTTATTTTAGTCATGGCAAAAATCTCAAAATCATAAAATGCGGAAGTAACAAAATACACCTCTAAAATCTATTATCGATGAAAGAGTCTCTAAAGAGTTTGTAAGTCTGAAAATAGCAAAGTATGATTGTTTAGAAATAATAAAGATAGAAAGAAAATAATAAAGAGTAAGTCCAGTATTACGGATCAGTCAAATAGCTCACCCTGAAATCTCTATATAGATAGTAGACTCACACTACGTCGCGAACTCCCCTGATACATGGATCCAGTCTTAAGCCCCCAAAAAAGGTGTAAAATTCGGGTTCAAGTCGGGGTGGAAGTTGGATCCCAAGTCTGAACTCGTTATGGTGA